>VMBQ01006952.1:33537-51696 GCA_007657795.1 Dreissena rostriformis
ATAACTTAATAAGAATTTGATTTCATTATAACTCTAACCTCTTTCAAAGTACAGCTTTATAAAGTCATCTATTTTGTTTCTGCAATAAGACTAGTTTGTGTACCGGAAGGCGATAGTCGACAGTGCTATAGTACGATGGCGACAATGCGATAGTGCGATAATTCGATGACGACAGTGCGACAATACGATGGCGACAGTGCGATAGTACGATGGCGACAATGCGATAATACGATGACGGCAGTACGATAACGCGATAGTTTGATGGCGACAATGCGACAACGCGATACTATGATGGCGACAATGCGATAGTACGATGGCAACAATGCGATAGTCATATCGTATTGTCGCCATCGTATCATCGCATTGTCGCCATCGTACTATCGCATAATCGTACTGTCGTCATCGTTTTATCGCATTGTCGCCATCGTACTATCGCACTGTTGCAATCGTATTGTCGCACTGTCGTCATCGTAGTATCGCAATATTGCATTGTCGTATTGTCGCCATCGTACTATCGCACTGTCGCCATCGTATGGTCGCACTGTCGTCATCGTATTGTCGTCAGCGTATTATCGCACTATCGCTTTGTCGCATTGTCGCCAACGTACTATCGCACTGTCGCCATCGTATTGTCGTACTGTCGCCGTCGTATCATCGCATTGTCGCCATCTTACTTTCGCGTAATCGTACTGTCGTCATCGTATTATCGCAGTGTCGCCATCGTACGATCGCATTGTCGCCATCGTATAATCGCCTTGTCGCCATCGTACTATCGCACTATCGCGTTGTCGCCCTCTGGATATAATGTGTAACCACGATGGCACTAACGGTATTCCGTACATATTACTTGACCTCATTTTAAACGTGATATTGACCTCTCCCTGGACGTAGACTCATTCATGATGTCACCATTCCAGATATATCGCCACTTCGATATTCCATCACCATCAATACCTTCACTTACAAAGCTATGATACTTAGATTGAAACTAAAACTCATGCGTAAATCCCTGGGATTGACTGATTGTAAAGGGCATATTTTGATTTACCTGTCCATTCATTTGTTCATTCGAATGTCCATCTAAGATTAACTCAAATTGACATGTATAATCTAGCATCAATAGTGCTTGCTACAAAGCTTTGTTTTCCTTTGTTTGAACTCTGACCACACCAAAAACATTATTTTAACCTTGGCATTGACCTGAAACTTAACAAATGTCGTTTGTATCATATTGTGATGTCAATGACCAAGTGTCATTTCTGTGAGGTTTGATAATGAAGAATAAGGAGGAGTGCGTGACAACCGATTCGGAGTCAGTCGTCACGATCGGTGATAAACACAACTTAGTTCGAATTCGAGACTAGAGAGTACATCAGAATAAAGAAAAATGTACCTCAGTTGGCTATTAAAAATGAATAAAACATTATACCAATTTAAGCATGTATATCTCGATGAATAAGATGCGATAACTTCCATAATCACGGCTTTTCATAAAATATTTTTTTTACACATTAAACACAATTATAGTGTTACCACAATACGGTCCTAGGCAATTTATGGAATACAGTTAAACAATGGAAAAAACTCGGTTTCCACTTATTTCATATATAAACACTTAATGGATTCCAAACTAATTTTAATTAAGAGAAGGGTGATTTTTTTTAAGAACACAGTAATATCTATTTTGTTTTAAACATTGGTGTGGCATCAAAAGTGGCACCCTTAAAATTGTATGACCTTAAGTGGTATAATTTTATACCGAAAATAAACAGATTTTTTAACCAAATATTGTTTAGAATGGTCTTCTGACTCTGACTCTGACAGAGTCTGACACGGTAATCTGACAGAATTTCGGAATGTTTGAATGATCGTCCTAACACATCATAAAAGTATAAACACATTGCTTTATTTGTGAAATGCATCAACAACATCATCGTTGATTTCGCCTCTTGTCAGTGTTGTCTAATTGAAAACATAGCCAATCCATGAAGCATGTGGCTTGACTATAAATGTCAGTTAACTAACATTACTGTGCATAACGTCTTGTTGGGAGTGTTTTAATAATAAGTGGAAAAACAAACTTGTTGATCAGACAGGGGTTTTCATGGGATTAAAGAAAAAAAAAACTATTCAAGTGCATTCTCACAATGACGGCATTGTTCCAATTTTGTATATGCTTCCGGCAACACTTAGTTTTAATTGAACCCTTCTCACTATCAAGAGGCCAGCTGTCTATAATCTTCCTTGTTAAGAAGAACACTAACGGATCTCAATCAGTGGTTCCCGATGTCTGGCGCGGACGCAAGCAAATCATCAAAACTATCAGATGACGACAACGACAACTTGAAGACGTTGACGACAACGACGACGACGACCAAGACGAAGACGACGACGACGATGACGATGACGATTAGGATGAGGATGATGAAGATGAGGATAATGATGAGAATGAGGATGAGGATAATGATGATGATGATGATGAGGATGCTACTGATAATGATATCTGTGATGATGATCATTCATAATTATTCTGAAAAAAAAAACACACACCCAATTTCAATGTTTTTTAGAATTAAATGTTCACAATTAGGATTGTATTTAACGCACAGGGCTCTCCTGTGATTGTTCTTCATAACAAAGAAGATTTTAGACACTTGGTATATTGATAAAGCGAACTGTTCACTTGAAAGTTAAAGATGCCTTAAGCACATGCACAACTAAACAATACCATCAATTTGAGTATGTGCTTGAAGAACTGTTTTTCTATGCAAGCCATTGTACGCTTTACAGTGTGTTTAGATGATTCGATTTTACACTAAAAGTTATTAATTAAACAAAGGTTTAAACTCTTGATAGCAATCCCCATAAGATTATATGCAACGTAACTGTAGTTGACCTATACATGTCATACAGTCATATGATAGCCATATATATCAATGTCATATGTATCCAAAGACTTTCATTAATAATACTGCATACACAATTGTTATCATCACAATTCAATGCGTCTACTACGTCGAAAGTTCTGTTCTTGATTCAGGGAAAGGAATTGGCCTCAATGTATTGTGGGAAATGTGAAGACAATTTCTAAGGTAATAACTTGAAATGTGTGAAAAAGTGCATGTTTGTAACGAAAATTAATTTGGAAAATGTGCATTTCCTTGGGGGAAGAAGGCTATATAAGGCCTCTTCTAAACAATAAACAAAAACACCCTGCCCTATATGAACAATACATTCCTCATTGCTTAATAGATTGTATTAAGATCGCCATGGCGTAGTTAATATGGTTTCCTAAGTCTTTCGATGTAATCGAGGTAAAATAAATAGGTTCAAACTGATTAAACTGCATGGGCGTGCAAATTCATTGTGAGCCGATTTTAAGCAGTATTTCAGTTGATTTTATTATGTTCATAATTGAACTGCGCTTAACAGTACAGTACGTGCACATTAATTAAATATCAGAGTAGTTACACATTTAACCATTTTAAGCTCGAATTTTCACCCTATAGTTCAAGCTATACTGATCACCAAAATATGTCCGGTAAAAGCTTTGGTTAATGATAAATGTTAACGTGCATTATCTCCATACAACTGGTTCTATTTAAAGTATTCACGTATACGTTTGATATACAATTACACCAACACGTTATATAATCACCATGTTTAAACTTCACGCCTTTTTTTTTAGCTCCACTGAGCCTATTGTGAAAATCTTCTTCTCTAAAACCATTGCTGTAAGCTGTTTGATATTTGGAGTTTACCATCATATGGTGATCTTCTACCAAGTTTTTTAAATAAAACCATAAGCATGTTTTGAATTCCCAACATTAGCTTACCTGAGCACTTACAACTAATGTGGAGTTTTTAGGATAATATGTTGTACGTCGTCCGTCCGTAACTGCATATGTGCGTGCTTCCATTAACGTTGTTTTTCTAATGACTTCTCCTTCTCAACCGGTAGACATATTTTCATGAAACGTCTAAGAAATAATTTGTGAATGCCCTCTTTCAAAATTGTCAAACTCGTTCCGGTCCATTGCATATGTAGGTCACTAAAGCTAAAATAGTTCTAAATAATGCTGACCTAAAACACTTCTTAGAAACAAAAAGGGTCATATATTGCATATTTGGTGTGCATCATCATCTTGTGGTCCTCTACTGAGTGTTTCAAATCATGCCCCGCGTGCTTAACTTGTCCAGCGGTCACACTATTTATATGGACGGATATTGTATAAATCTTCTTTCTCTAAAACTGTTGCGGTAAGGACTTTGATATTTGGTGTTTAGCATCCTATGACGGTGTTCTACCAAGTTTGTTGACATCATACCGAGGGGTAACTTCCTTTCCAAATATTTATATAGTGAACAGTTCTAAATCTTCTCTGAAATCGCAGGACCCAGAGGTTTGTTGTTTTGCAATATGCATGAAACGTCTAAAAGTGTGTGTATAGCGTGCTACTTAGCGTCTTAATATGCTAAGTTTGATCAAACCATGCCCCTTGAGTCAAAACTGTTCAGGCCCAGTGGTCAAATTACTTATTCAGATTTTTAAAGTAAATATGATATAACTTCAAAAATCTTCTCTGAAACTGGATACTAATGAATTAAACGGATACAGTGGTGTCATTGATTAAGCAACATCATCATCAGGGATAATGTCATCATCAGGGAAAAACTCATAATTAGGGGTAAAATCATCATGATGGGTAAAATATTTATCACAAGTAAAATCATCATCAGGGCCATATTCAATATCAGAGAAAAAATAATTAGAAGACGTCAAATCATCCTCAGGGTAAAACTATCATTAGGGGTAACATTATCAGGGGCAAATTGTTTCATATGGGAAAACATTGAACCAAGTATTGTTAACAACCATAACCTGTGACGCGTTAATTTGTCAATGATACAGAAGTTTTGATTTGTATCTTTAATCAGGCAAAATATCATCCAGATTGGTAACAAATAATAAAATAAAATTTAGTTTACATACATGTTACTTGATACAAATGCATGTGCATTTATTTTAATTATATAAGTCTTTTTGTCTATCGACGTTTTCATCGTTTGTTTTTGTACGGGTCATATCTAACTGTATAGCTCTCTGTGTTATCATTCGATGAACGTGGACAAGATGCCTCCGTTAAATGAACTATTGAAAAGTGCCATATATCGAATGAGTTTGAAAAAAATACAACATGTACTTACGGGAGAACACTTGAACAGTTTATTCCAAAATTTCAACTCCTTCGTTTTGCCTGTAACAATATTATAGTTCGGTTATATATATATCAATTTTCATACTAAAACTTGTGTATGTCAAAATTGTATCCTATCAGAAAAAAACATGATTGCATAACGACTCAACCCCTTAACGATTCGCCTCTGATTGCATAATGACTCACCCCCTTAATGACTCGCCTCTGATTGCATAACGACTCACCCCCTTAACGATTCGCCTCTGATTGCATAACGACTCACCCCCTTAACGATTCGCCTCTGATTGCATAACGACTCACCCCCTTAACGATTCGCCTCTGATTGCATAACGACTCACCCCCTTATATTCAATACACACAAGATGAATGGCTCATTTTTGGATCACTTAAAATGCCTGTTTTACAACCATACATTTTGCATAGCTTAAAGGAAAGAGTTTAACAAGTTTTTAGAAAGTATCCGAATTTGTTTAGCCCACATCCATATACTATATTTCAATGCATTTTTAACAGCGATAATCTAAGTTAATGAAATTATGTCACTGAAAAGTATTTCTACTGCATTTATTATCCATATCTGTAATGGCTTGGTTAGAAGGAAATACATAATTCAGATATAGATTTGAGCCTCGCTCTGTAAAAAGGGGGTTTAATGCATGAGCGTAAAGTACCATCCCAGATTAGCCTGTGCAGTCCACACAGGGTAATCAGGGACAACACTTTCCGCCTCATCTGGATTTTCAATAAGAAGAGACTTCCTTTAAACTAACAAGAGCACCCTCGAGCGGATGCCAACGCTCGGCTGTGGGTGCAGTTTTGAATAAAAAAATAAAAAAATTGACCTCGAAGGATGACCATGACCTTTCACCACTGAAAATTTGCATCTCCATGAGATACACACGCATGCCAAATATCAAGTTGCTATCATCAATATTGCAAAAGTTATTGCACAATGTCAAAGTTTTCGGACGCCCGTACGACGCGGACAAGCTGGCTGTGACAATAACTTGGAAAATGCCATAAAAGAGGAAAGTGTCGTCCCTGATTAGCCTGTGGGGACTGCACAGGCTAATCTGGTACACACTTTACGCACATGCATCAAACCCCCTTTTCTCAGAGCACGGCTCATTCGTATTGTTATGTTGATCGACTCTCTTGGCTTAAGCGTACAGATACCATGGAATTAAATTGCCAAGGTATGATAATTTTACCAACTACAATTTGTGTTTTCATACTTTGCTTCAGTAAATGTACTCTAATGTTGATTTTGATCATAAAATGAAAACATGACCCCGATTGAAATTGCATGTAAATATATAAAAATAGTAAAGTGCAAAGATTACATCTCATAAATGAATTTCATTTATTTTTTGTAATTATTTAGCTTTTAAAAGATGTGTAGGAATCTTAAAAATAACAGAATGTGTACACACATAAAACAAATATTTTTTATTCTTAATGTGTTTCTTAAATAATTAAACTCAATACATACATAATAACATGCTGCCTGTTGAAACATAGATCTAACTTCAGATGTCATAAATTACATATTTTACTGAAGAGACAACATTTATGATGTATTTTGACATTAAATAAATTAACCAATAAACAAAAATCAACCTCAATTAACACATCTGTTTTAAGTGGCTTATCAGCCAAAAAGAGCCATTCATTAAACTTTATCTTTTTCAGTAATTTCAATCGGCAAAAACAGTACCACTTTTATGTAGTCGACAGTATCAAACATGAAATGTGCAAACATTTCAGTCTGAAAAATCGTACAATCCATGTTCATAAAGTTGAATTGCCTATAGCCATATCATCAACATCAGACTTAAATGTCTCAAAGGCTTTCAGCATGTCACAGTCATTACGATGATAAGTCATCACTATTCCAAAGAGCCCCGTTCTTGTAAAACTTGGCTTAATGTATGTGCGTAAAGTATTGTCCCCAATAAGCCTGTGCAGTATGCAAAGGCTATTCAGGGACGTCACTTTCCGCTTGTATCGTATTTTTCTTTTAAAAGAAAGTCTCTTCTTAGCAAAAATCTAGCAATGGCGGAAAGTTTGCCCCTGATAAGTCTGTTCTGCCTTCACAGGCTAATCTAGGACAACATTTTATGTGCATGCATTAAGCATTTACTTAGAATGAGGCTCATATAATATTCCAATAGTCTTTATCAACCATCAACTCTTAAAACAATGATCACATTTTAGTTTCTCAGTAATCATCATCACTTTCACCATTGCACTGTCTCGTATCAATTTCTCAGTAATCATCGTCATCATCCTCCCCCCTGTTTATTGCACTCTCTCGTATGGCGATATTCATGACGTCCTTGACCTCAGGTCGCGGCGCCTCTTCAAGGTCAGTGTTGACTGCCCCCGTCTGAGAAAGCATCCACTCCAGTTCTGAAAAGAAATTAGTTAAGTTTAGACTTATTTATTATAGCTCAATTGACTCAAAAGCCGAAAGCTTACTGAAACGCTCTAGAGTCCCTGTCCTGGGTAGAAACAGTACTTTGTATCTTTGGGGAAGATTATTAGAACGCCCCAAGAGTGGGAATCAGACTAGTGACCTCCCAGTCCCAAGATGTACACCATATCCATTACTTAGTATTTGTTTGAATACAGTTACCAGAGTTTTGTTACAAACCAGGCTTTCACCCCTGTACCTGTTTTGTAAGCTTTCTTCCATGGCAAATAACTTGGGAACATACAGATAACTGTGGATGAGAAGTGTCTAGCACATCTTTACTCCATGGTGATGACATATTTAAAGTCCCAATTTAAGCACTCGAGTAATTTGGAAATAAAAAATCACTCCACAAATAGACCTACCGTAAGGGAAGTTGTTACATACTGCTTCTCAAACTTTATTTTAGGGATATATTATTAGAGCGCCACTCTGGGAAAATGGGGTTTATCCATGTGCGAAAAGTCTTGTCCCAGATAAGACTGTGCAGTCCACACATCCTAATTAGAGTTCACCTTTTTCCACTATAATAGTATTTTTCGTTTAAAGAAGGTCTCTTCTTTAATAGCGAAAATCCAGTTTAGGCAGAAAAAAGTCATCTTTGAGAAGCCTGTGCAGACTGCACAGGCTAATATAGGAGGACACTTTACGCACATGCATTAAACCTGGTTTTCCCAGAGCCGGGCTCATTTATAAAGGCTGTGGTGGCCTGTTCAGCAGATTAGCAGACAAAATTGAAGTCCCTACTATTTCCAAATACAAATTTCAAGTCCAGATACAATAACTTTCTGCAAGAAATTAGATTTATTCTAAGTAAAGTCAGTCTTTGCACTGACAGTATCTCACACAGTAAACAAAAGAGAGACAATTTTACAAGACATCTCTGCCAAACGATAAAACACCGGCCATTCTTAATGGATAAGCTTTATAAATTTAAGTTTGCATTTTGCTCAACAGGTCACTTGATCTTTTAATATGTCAGCTATTCATACTATCCTCTATCTGAGTGTTGTTTATGCAAGAAATAATGTTCTTATTTTCAGACCTTTTATATAAAAAAACTCCTCTAAAACTTGTAAATGCTTTTAATATTTCTCCCATCGTACTAGAAGTTACACTATAGAGTTTAGATTAAACCTATTAATTTAAGCTTAATTGCATAGATAGCCTAATGCTTGTGTAATGCTCTCGAGTCAATTTCCTGGGTAGAACCAGTACGTGGATGTCTTTTAGGGAGATTTAAGAAACCCTAACCTCCTGGTCAATGGGCAAACACAATATTCACTATGCCAAGGCCACCTATACAGAGTTTGTAAAATGGTGTAGTCAAACTTTTAAAAGCCAGGAAATAAGTTCCTGAAAATTTTAAGGACCAGTTAACAAGACACTAAAATATAAAAAAAAAATATTCCTACCATCTTACTTAAGGTTCATGCCGCCGAATGCCAGAGGTCCCACAAACTGTTTCTTCATCTCTCCTTCTTTGTAGACGAATATTGTTGGCAGGTTCTTGTCTGGATAGTTCGGTATACACAGTGACGACACACTACGAAGGAATTTTGTCTCTGGGAATTTCTGCGCCAGGTTTGATATATGTTGATTTAGAAGCTTACATAATGGAATTCTGAAATGAAGAACAATTATTTGATTATATTATTCATGGAGAACAATGAAAAATAAATGTAATCAATGCTAATCAAAATTTTAATTGCGGAATCATTTCCGACAATGTTAATTTATTAATTAATATTTTATTTATTTATTTATTTTTATTTGTGGGGAGGGGGGAGGACAAATTTCGGGCCTTAACTGGTGATGAGGATGCCTTTAGAGATATCAAGAAAGAACATCAGCAAGTGTACATTACATGTTAAGGATATATTAATTTAAAACCAAAAGCTTTCAGCCGTAAACTGAATTAAATGTGTGGTGTTCTGAGAAAACTGGGCATAATGCTTGTGCGTAAATTGTCATCCCAGATTAGCTTGTGCAGTCCGCACAGGCTTATCAGGGACGACAATTTCCGCTCTTATGGAATTTTTCGTTTAAATGATGTCTCTTCTTATAAAAAATCCAATTTTGGCGTAAAGTGTCATCCTGGATTAGCCTGTGCGGACTGCACAGTCTAATCTGGTACGACACTTTACGCACATGTATAATGCCCAGTTTTCTCAGAACACAACACAAATATGTATTTCTAGGAAACCAAAGTTATGAAAGTAATATCTTAGCATATCTTAGCATTTAATGATAACACTGTCATCCATCTGTATTGATTTACACATTATATAGTCCCTTACAACTTTTAGGTGGCACCAGATGAGGCAACTACTTTCTAAAATATTTTATTGAATTCTCTCTTCAATAATTGTAATTGTTATCTCTGATCAAAAATCAATATTGACCCCTTTTATATACCAATAGTAGCAGAGCTCCAGATAAGGTTTTGTGAAATTCTTAACGTTACTACCAGATTTTCAAAAAGAATTTTTAACTCTGAAATTTTATTCTAAACGCTACTACTTAGTTTTGGAAAATAATTCTTAACTATTCTAAATGACCTAAAAATGAATAATAATGTGTATGTTCATGCAAAAAATCAAAATAAACATACTTGAAACTTTATCTTTACGAGTTCATCAGTGTCTATTCAGTATTATACTATCACATTTATACTTGTTAGGAATTAATGCAATATCCAAAACAACAGAACACACGTGGGATATCAATAACATAATGAGACAGAATAACTTTTAAAAGCACACAAAACTTTATCGGTATTAAGAAAATTGCATTGACAACTAGTTCACGGTCACAAAATTATATGACAACTCGGAATCATGCAACAAATGTCAATAAACTGGCCACAAAGATATATAAATCAATCCACTATTAAGCGTAAATTTGATCAAGAACAAACTGTTAATGCCCCGATTACAACGATCTGAGTTGCAGAATGTGTTTTCGTTTAACTGTAAAAACTGATGACATATTTTCTCGGAAGGTTCAAAACGTCCGCTACGTATTTATTTTAAAATATATACCTGTCAATAATACCCGAAAGGGGAGTTAGACAGTATTGACAGATAGATAGGAAGTGTTTGATGCGCGTGCGCATTGACAGATAGACTGTACACGCCCCTTTTATTGGAAACAAAGCGCTTCGTTAAACAAACCCGATAGCCAATCTATATCAGTACCGAAAAGATCTTTAATACGTGAAAAAAACTCAATGAACATCGATACGAACCGATGTTAAAATAATGTTCGTAACTTGATTTTTTAATTCTTAATGGTATGACCAGATTTTCAAATAAATACGTAACGGACTAGAAAATAATTCTTAATTACGAAAATACGACCCTTATCTGGAGCTCTGAATAGTAGTTTCATTCAAATAATTGACGTTGAACCGTGCACAGGCTTTTCCACAAGATTTTAATAAGGCAAAGTGCCAAAGCCCGCTGTTGGGCACCAGATTAGACAGACAGTTCGCCCCGCAATGTTGAATTTTATTTTTATGCTTGAAAATGAAACCGAAAAGTAATCAAGAGCAAATTTATTATGGTACATTAATTAGAAAAGATTGTATATGGGTCAGCTATGTTTATTCTGCTCCTAAGATGTTTTACTAAATCTGGCAAAAATCAGGGTAGTCTATTTTTTACTTAATTATTTTTTCTTCACAAACTTACCCTTCCTTATAAACGTGTATAACAACCCATATCCCCTCTCCCGCTTTGTTCACTTCCGTTACCCAATCAGCTTTGCTTATTTCTCGCACTTCACCGAACTTGCTTCTTTGTTGAGTTGCATGCATTTCTGCCAACCGTTGTCGACTGAAAGAACCAGTTTTGAAAGCTGAACTTATTGGTGCAATTTAGGTATTAAAACATCAATCATATGCTTTTATACTGTTTAATAAATCCAGATGCCCTCTTTAGAACTGATATATTTCTTTCAGCATCAGTAAATGCCAAGGGCATAAAAATTAACATCATTTACACATGGTACAGAATGCTGATTCTTCACTAAAGATTCCATAATGTACAACATCATATTCTTGTAAGGTTATTTAAAGACAAGAATTAGTATATAAAAGTTTAAAAATAACAAATAAACATAAGTTATTTAAATAATATCAATATTTTCAAATATATTTAACAAATATTTGAATATATTACCAATCAATCACAGAACTCATTAGATGTATCACATACATGAATACATCTAAAATATATTTTCAACATTGTTTAGGGAATGTGATGCAACAATAATTAGCATCTGTATTTACCTAGTTTATTTAAAATATGGCATAACAAACGAGAGATGTGTTTGTCAGAAACACAATGCCCCCTACTGCCGCTTTGAAAATGATTTTTTTTACCTTTGACCTTGAAGGATGACCTTGACCTTTCACCACTCTAAATGTGCAGCTTTATGAGATACACATGCATGCCAAATATCAAGTTGCAATGATTAACATTGCAAAAGTTATGACAAAACTTTAACCAAGGTTAAAGTTTTGGGACAGAATGAGAGACCGACAGGCCAAAAACAATATACCCCTTTTTTTTAAAAAGGGGGCATAAAAATCACTTCATCATTCATTACCTATAAATGTACAACCGCTGTAACTATATTATGAAAACATAGAATTGACAATTAATATTGCATAAAACCCAGTAAGACTAAGAAATGTTAACCATATCTATTTCTCACAAGATTCCACTATAAATGTACAACTTAAATGTTAGTTCAACCATGGCTTAGTGGATATGATGTCCACCAAGCGATCGAAAGGTCAGGGGTTTGATTTCCAATGTTGGAGCGTTTGTTAGATCTCATTTAAAGACACCTACATGTAGTACTGATTCTACCCAGGAAATGGACTTGAAAGAAACTAGAAAGAATACGCCTCATTCCAATAAGCCTTTGGCGGCTTTTACTGAAATCGCGCTAAAATAAATAGGTTTAAACTTATTTAAAAGTTAGTATTTAAACTTATTTAAAAGTTAGTATAGAACCATTTTTACATAAAAACAGTTAAAAAAAAATCATGACACCTTTCCCTACAAATATTCCAGTACAAATATTGGATTCCAAATTACCGGTACTGTTCAAATATTCTCTCCTCTTCTTCATCAACGTCGTCCTCAAGTTCATTGAGCTCATCAAGGTTCATATCTCCCATATCACGACCTGAAAGCAGAATAAAATTGAGCCTCGCTCTGAGAAAACGGGGCTTAATGCGTGTTTGTAAAGTTGTCCCTCATTAGTCCTTGCAGACTGCACAGGCTAATCAGTGATGACACTTACGGCCTAGCCAGGATTTTTGTTAAGAAGAGACTTAATTTAACTAAAAATTCCATAAAAGCAGAAAGTATCGTCCCTGATAAGCCTTTGCACACTTCAACCACATGCATTAAGTACCGTTTTCCAAGACTGCGACTTAATTATTTTCAAATACAAAAGTTGCTACCAAAATATCACAAACTAAATGCAAGAAGAATTTATTATAGAACCCAAGAGTTCACATCAAAATATCAAGACCTAATAGCAAATTTGAATCACTTAAGACCACATTTAGTTCTCAATAAAACATCTTAATTAAATGCAGAGGGTGAATTTTGGGCTTTATTTTACGGATAGGTTACAGTTAGTTTTAACACTGTATCTAAGTCACTATATACATGTAGTGTTAAAACAAAATGGTAGCTTCTCCATTATTATTGGTCAAGGATATAATGCACACTCTCTTCTACAAAAATACTGGTTCCACACTTTTTTTGTCAATATAATAATAAAATAGTTAATGGGGGCACCAAAATCTGAGGTTGCTTTGTTAGTAACACTCAACAGCGTGAACATGGTATTGCTTACTCTGACTCACGAAGCCCTTTTCACTAGAAATGATTGGTGAACATTGACAATTTATGTTTACAGATTTACGGATTTACAGATGCCTGTTTACGCCTTTATTGCCTTGCATTATCAACAATCAACCCTTGCCAGTGTTTTTTCATCATTTCAGGAAAGGGGCCCAGCACTTTGGATTAAGAAAAATCACCTCATTTTTTTTTTTTTTTGCTAACAAATAAGTTACAAATTGAGAATGTTCTCAATAATATATTAACTAAGGTTCATTATATTTTTTTTAACCTTCTATTAGAAATTTTTGACAGTCATTTGGGAAAAATATATTCCTATTAAGATTTGGATTTTGGCCGAAATTTTGTCCCAACTTTGACAAAAAAATGCTTGCGCATTACCTTTAGATTTATTTTCTATGGTGCTTTCAACCATCTTGATGAGGTCGTCTTCTGTGATTTCCTTTTCTTCTTTCGGTGGCAAGATACCCTTCGCTCGGAGAACATCATTCCACTCGGTGTCTAAGTTTGGGTCCTAGAAAATATTTACACATCATATAGAATGCTTTATTTTCATGCATGTGTGTATTTAGAAGTTTATGATGTCCTTCTGCAACTGAGGCTGCATGCTGTGTCGACCTGGGTTGTATAGCTGCAATTTCCATCCATGATCCCTTTTATATTTTTACTGATTGATATATTTTGTAATTTTGGTGTGGTCTTGTTTTTGTGGGGGGCAGCTGGAGTATTAGGAGGAAACACACAGTGATTGTTTTGCTTGGTATTTTACAGCCTGTGTCTTGTGGATTGGGAAAAATAGGGCCATAGACCATGAAATTGGGGAAAATGAAACACAATATGGTTTCCTCTGTTAACTATCATAATAAAAAGTTGTTATCTTGAAAATTAGCTGATACATCATCCTTGAAAATGTTGGGCTACCAAAAAAATTGTCAGACACTGTCATCTGTGTGTTGATTTAAAGGGACCTTTTCACAGATTAATCTGCAACTGAACTCGAACCAATGACCCCTGGAGTAAAAGTCAAACGCTAAGACCACTCGGCCATCTGTGCGCACACAATGAGTGGTGTATTTTATACTTTATGTAAGCAATCCTCGTAGTGTCACAAAATATAACAATAACAACAGAACTCTCCAAATTATTCAATCGCTTCGCGTTGCAATGCTTTATAATTTTCAGGTTTTTAAATGGTCAAAAGATGCATATAATGGATATTTTAGAGCATGGTAAATGTCCAGTATTACTGTTTTTCCACAAATATCATAACTACAACGAAAACTTGCGAATCTGATACATTTTTTTCAATTTTGTCAATTTACCAAAACATGAAAAGGTCCCTTTAAGTGTCTTACAAAAAGAATTGTGTGTGTTTTTTTTAAAGAATTGTACAGGACATTCAGCTGCAAAGATTAACAGGCACATTTCTGTAAATTTTAATGCAGTGTCTATTTAGCCGAGTAAGAAAAATCTCAAAAGGCGCAAACCTCAATAGACATAGAAGAAATTTCTTCCAATAAAGTTCTACATATTCAGTTATAAGCCGTGCGAATATTACCAATAAAAGAAGTAGCTTTTTAGTAACTTGTTTTATTACTTCTCCTTGAAGGGACCACCATAATAAAAATGGTATAAGGTATCTTCTGAGAACAATTATCTTTATTTATAATTGTTTATATTATGAGTTAAGCTTGAATGAATAGTTAGAGTTTTTATGAGTACATATGTAACTGGACTGCCGGGGGAAAACTGTGCCCTTGTTATTAATAGCACAACACAACTTGCTTGCTGCGTTAACTCTTTTATTCATACATATATAGTTCTAATAATTTCTTCACAAATTCCATCTTCCTATATTGCATTCTTAAGTACTCCTTTTCAAACCTATCTCCCTCACTTCTAACTTGTAACTCTTTCTAACTTTTTCACTCCTAATACCAAGTCACACCCCACACATCTCACTGACCAATCATCTCTATCTCTCATCCATCAATCATACAGATCCCTAATACCAAGTCACACCCACACAGCTCACTGACCAATCATCTCTATCTCTCATCCACCATCATACAGTACCTTACTTCCTTACTTCTATAAGACTGTAATTATTTAGCACCTAGTCTGGTGTAGCGGATCCGTGGTCTAGTGGTAACACATTGGCTTCACAATCCAGCGATCGCTGGTTCGATCCCCCGCTGCACCTAACCTACTTACTCGTCTTTCGCATGAGACGTTAAACCGAGGTGCAGTGTACTCTAATACCNCTGATAAGCATACAGTCTGCATCCTGAGTGTACATTTAACATGAAAAGACTTCCAAGACTGTAACTAACACAATGTTATCAATATCAAGTTAAACATGTGGTTCAAGTAACCTACTACTGTCATTCAGTAGACAAAGAAATCATACTCAAACATATTCACAGAATTCAATTCAATCGCTTTAAAACTGTAACTATGATATTGTTACATAATTGTATGAATTTATAATTCACTCAATCAAAATCAAATAATAACAATAAAATATTTATAACTCTGTGACACTTACATACAACTCAAAGCTGTTCCTTGCAAGGGCAAAAACCATGTTAAAATATATGTCTCATGTATGTCTATAAAATCAAGTTCAATAAACCTAATACAATGTAACAAACACAATACCTGTTACCATCTACATTAATTTGTGTGTCCTTTGTGGAGAAATGCTCAAAACAAAAACTTGATTTAAAATGTTATCAAACTGAAAGGGGAAGTTTTGAATTGAAAATTCAATATCTTGCACGACAGTTACATAGATAGTCAATGTACGGTATCATGTTGATTAGACATGTGATCTATCTTGCGGAGGATTCCAGAGAAAGTCAATGTATCATGATTTATTAAATTATTTTCATATTCAAAATACCTATTTTTAGCATATTTTCAAATTAGGAAAATTCGTTGTTGTCCATTTTAAAAACATACACATTTCCATAAACTGTTGAAATGTTTGAAACTTGGATTTATATCATCATTCTGCAAGCCCACCATATCACAAAAGTTGTTTTAATTTGCGCATGAGGCCATTTAGGGATATAATTAAGATCTTTTTTGTGTTTATTTATGGCAGAAAATTGTTTATGTGGCTCATATTGCTAATTGAAGAGCAGTCTGGATTCCAGGCGGCAAGTTAACATGAAAAAAAGCAACTCCCAGCAACCCGGAACATGGTCGAAGGTCAGTATATGCGAGTTGGATTATTGCAACTAATTTTGTTATCAGCTAAATCTGCGTCTCAATATTAAAATATAGCCTAAATAAAAATCAGTTCTTCATTTAATAATTTATTTCACCCGTAAATCAAAATAACATAATTGCTTTAAGTCATTGATAGAAGAAGAAAACAATTAAAATATATCTGTACCATCCGAAAATGTTGTCCGAAATTTTACTCAAATGAAGTCAGAGTAAATACTTTTTTAACTATCATGAAAGAAGAAAAATAAATAATATATAAACATTGTATACATAAAGCTTAATACAAAAACACCACTCACCTGCATGATGAACTTAAATGTGTCCTTGTTTTCCTCTTTTCTTAAAGAATTATCGTGTTTATTCGCTCTGCATGTGTCAGAAATCAAGCTTCCTCAATTAGACTGGTGCTGCACTATTATCGTTTGCTAAATTTGGCAATCTATACTCAATGCAAACCCGACTGAGATTATGACGATAGGGATTTCCTATACCCATATTTGGTAATGCCATGGCTATTTTTATCATTTCTAAAAATAGCCTGATTGGTCAGAGTGTAGGAAACAAATAATGTTCCGACCGAAATGAGCAACTGACTCACATATTTATTATTTTGCTATACAAATGTAATTACTTACTGCAGTCCCATTGAGACAGTGACAGTGATATATAACTCAACGAATACAGTGTTATTTAACACTCGGTATGAGTGCGGTTGGTTAAAGGAATGCCCCTTTCATCCGCTTATCTAGTGGGGCAGAGCCGTTTAAATTATTTTGTTTCAATTTCCCTTTAATGTTTCTTCTCATTAGGCGCTCTGCCAAATGCACGAGACTGTCAAGCCACATTTATTAAGTTCAAGCAGGGAAAAACTTGAAGGTCAGAAGGATCGCCTTCGGGAATAATTCGATACTAGTATATATATCACATGTCAAAATATTGTAAAAGTAATATTTATATATTTATGTAAATATACATCCCCGTCTATTAATTAGTATCGCGTTATTAAAAATAGATATCATGTTTCTTATGTCAAAATTAAGGAGATAGGGGCCGTCCATAAAGCATGTCACGCTATTTTTTTCACCATTTTTACCCCCCTCCCTCCCCCTGTCACTAACAGTCACAAATCTCGGACCCCTAAAGGACGTCACACTTCGATCAGAACAATTGTTTTGAATTAACACCTACATTAATTAAAATTCAATCTTAAAAACACTTCACTATTAAACTGAATTAAAATATATAATTTTTACTAAACAACTATCACGTTATCAAATGACTTGAGTAGTAGAATAGATTTTGGACAATTATTTTTAAAGCTATACAATTTTACTAA
>VMBQ01006953.1:4780-50776 GCA_007657795.1 Dreissena rostriformis
AGACCGTCCGTCTGCCGTCCGTGCATGGTCTGTCCGTGTGTTAGACTTTTTCTTGTTTACGCGATAAACTCCACAGTTTTCATCTGATTCTTTTCAAACTTGTTCAGTGTCTTTATATTAATGAGGACTCGCACCCTATTGAAAATGGGTAACATCAGAGTAAAAAGTCCAGAATTATCTCCCCTTGAATTTGTATTGGTCCGAGGCGTTTAAGTAGGTTGTTTAATTGGTTGCAATTATTAATTTAAAATTAAATAAATTAAATAAAATATAAGCCATCTGATAATTCATTTGGCAAGGATGAAAGGATTTGTGTTTTCAGTATTCCCTTGCATGTTGACTTTCCTTTCCATTGACATTCCAGCCAGTAGAGCGATTCAGGCCCTCATGGGCCTCTTGTTTTTGTATGTTTGATTAAATATTGTTTGACACATGTTCGCTATCTAAATGTCCTTACTCCGGATGATAAAACAGTCTGTCAGTACAACATTTAAACCGTTGTTTTAATGACTGTGTTGTTTTCTTTCAGTTTAATAACAACATGATGGCAGACCATCTGTTCCAGCAAGGCATGGGTCAAGGGGTCAGTAACAAAAACAGGACTGCCCTGTACGACTTGGTTAAAAGGTATGTGAAGTTGGGCAGCGAAATATATTTAACAATTCTTTCATTAATAAAGTTATTACAGTGTTACAATTTGGCATAGATTTAAATTTAAGAATACTTTTGGTGGTAACTTCAGACATTTTAAGGGGTAGAGGAAGTAAGCATGTTACCTCCAAAACTTTGCGGTAGCAGTTCCAAGGCGGTGACATCAGTTTTATTCATTTTTTGTCACGCCATTTCATGACATCAATTAATGTGTCCCTGCCACTTTTGAACAAATGTTATTTCTAGCATCTAGAAACGTGCATCAGCGCCAGCTAATTTTAGAAAAGCTGTCTTCAAGCATTGTTGTTCGCCTACCACTGTCTCAACCAATGAAATTGTTTTTATTGATAGATCATATAACATTAACATTATTCTGTTCCTCCCCAGGTTGCGTGACGCAGAGCAAGGGACACTACCTCGTCAGAAGGAGATTTCAAATCTCCCTGGGGTCTCCTACCTGGACATGAAGAAGGCAGTCACCTCCCTTGTCACCATGGAAACAGAAGATGCCAAGGAAAAGACAAAGAAAAAGAAGAAAAAACATAGTAGTAAGGAGGATTGTTCAATATTTGTGTCATACATGCTTTTTTATGTTTCTTAATGAGTTTTTGAAGGATTTGTATGCCCCCGAAGGTGGGCATATAGTGAATGCACTGTCCGTCTGTCTGTCCGTCCGTCTGAAATTCTGTCGCATTTTGCGTTTAGGTTTTGTGTTTCGGTTTCGAAAACTGTGGAAAAAGGGGGCATATGTCATTCTATGGTGACAAGCCTTGTTTGAGATTTTTGTTTCTTACTCTCTATACCAGCATAAAGATTTGTATCTTTCTTTGCTTGTTGTATGCTTTTTCTGTAAGACATATTTATAGTAAATATATTTTATATTTATGCATGTTTTAAAAGAGCTGTAGTGTTCGAATGAATATACATGTACCTGCGTTTCGGAAGCCATTAAAACCATATGAGATGATTATGTACACTTATGTTATATGCAGGGCTCGACATTAACTTTTGAAGCCACTTGTCCGGTAGGTCAAGTAGACCAAAATTTCACTTGTCCTGACCAAAAAGCAACTTTTCCTGACCATTTTATATTATTCTGCTCAGTGCTTTGCAAAATAATCAAATAATACAAAATGCTCAAATTATCATAAAGACTTTAATCATCCAAAATACATTTACGTGTTTATTAATAACATAATTGTAGGCAATTTCAATACAAAAAGAACTGACTAAAATAACAGGGAAACTCGACGTTATTGATTTTTAAACATTATATAAAGCCATAATACCTGACAAAAACTTGTCTTTGGTAAAATCATTCTATACATAGAGATGATGTCACTACGTTAATTGTCTGTAAGATCGGTGTGTACCGGTGTCGTAAAATTCATATTCTTTACAAGGGAGAATATTCTTGTTATCTTGGCAAAAAAAAATGTTAAGGGTTGCTTCCCTTGTGAACAGTACGGTGTAGTATTGCATGGAACTATCGGAATACCTCGCGCTTTGTTGTTTAAACGTAAACAAAATATTGTCGAAAACATTTTGTGGTAACTCCACAGAAATAAAAGATTTAAAGGCATTTTTTCTAAGTAATTAAATAATAACGACTGCTTGTCCCGTCGGACTAGCAAATTCTTTATTTACTTGTCCGGTCTAACAATTTGGTTGTCCCGGACAGTCGGACTACCGTTAATGTGGAGCCCTGGTTATATGTTTGAAATCATGTATTTTGGAAAAAAATATTTGTAAAATATATATTGTTTAAGTAATGAACAATAGTGTTAATAGTACAAGTCTGTTCAATTCCAAATAACTTATTCGAGAATAAATCGGTGATTTTTTTTACCTCTGTGTCCTGTGTCCTGCGTCTTAGACGCAAAACAATTGCAGTGTATGCAAAGTTTTAGAGTATGTGCATCCGCAGGACGAGCGTTATAGTTAAGGAGCAAGTCTGTCCGCCATAGCATTTTTTGTTATTGTAATTTCCTTACTGGTTAAAATGAATGTTATCACGGTGTTCCGACAAANTGTCGAGCCCTGGTTATATGTTTGAAATCATGTATTTCGGAAAAAAATATTTGTAAAATATATATTGTTTAAGTAATTAACAATAGTGTTTATAGTACAAGTCTGTTCAATTCCAAATAACTTATTTGAGAATAAATTGGTGATTTTTTTTACCTCTGTGTCCTGCGTCCTAGACGCAAAACAACTGCAGTGTATGCAAAGTTTTAGAGTATGTGCATCCGCAGGACGAGCGTTATAGTTAAGGAGCAAGTCTGTCCGCCATAGCATTTTTTGTTATTGTAATTTCCTTACTGGTTAAAATGAATGTTATCACGGTGTTCCGACAAATATTGCACCGCACGTAATAATTGGAAAATCAATTTGCTTTGGACCAAAGAAATTCGTCGTTAGTAAACAGTGTAGGGGTAAACATTTACATCCGGATGAAAACAAGCACCTTGTTTGTGGCTCACATTTTAAGTCCAGTGTGTCATAAAACTAAAATATGTTACATTAAAAATCATTCTTGAATGTTTAATTTTTTGAATTTGCAGAGAAGAATGAGAACACAGACCCCAACAACAATGCTGGAGCAGACACAGACGGGATTCAATCAGTTTCCATAGAAACAGCAGTCGTGTCTGCTAGCAAGAAGGGAAAACGCAAGAACACAGAAGTGAGAATGTATTATGTTGTTTTTGTAAGATGTTTTATAAAATAAGTCAAACAACATGACATTTATTTATGTTATATGGTATTTTTAACATAAATATGTTAAATGTAATATGGTCTTTTTAATATTTATGCATTTGCACATAGAAATGTACTGCTTGTGATCATAATTATTCCCTCGTCAAAAAAGTGGGGTTATATTGCTTTGCACCTTTCCCTCGTCGCTCTGAAAGTTGCTGGGTTGGTCAGTAGAACGTCTCATAGAGAGAGCACTTTGACCTAAAACCATGCAAATTGATATTATGGTTACTTGGCAGGAAACAACGTGGCATTTCAATGTAAAGGTCAAAGTTTAAGGTCACAGGGACTCTTTTACATTAGTCATAGTCATTTAAAGTTCTGTTAATATTCATGAATTATATCCCTTGAACAGACTTAATTCTTAATTCTATGCCATAACTGATGCACAATAGACTTTGTCTCTCAACTAATAAGAGATAGTTTAACAGATGATAACAGAAGGAAGGAAGATCTAAGACAGAAGGAAAGCTTTAATCAGATACAAACTGGTCAATTTAGTTGAAGTTTATTCTGACCTACTGTCAGTCTTAAATTTGATTCAACACATTGACAACTTTTCAAAGGCCCAGCAGAGATTGAGCTTCAGTTATACTGTTGTATAATTAAACTGGAAATAAATATTTCTTAACTTGTCAATGGGTAACAATTAAACCAAATACATATATCTGATAAGTTTGTTTCGCTGTATAAATACTTTTATTATAGATATCAGTCATCAAATTCAGCAATTTGGTAAAAACATCCAATATTCCTACATGATCATATACACCGAATGAGTTATCCAACAAAAAATTCTCTTGAGCCTCCCTCTGGGAAAACGGGGTTTAATGCATGTGGGTAAAATGTCATCCTCGATTAGCCTGTGAAGTCCTCACAGGCTAATCAGGGACGACACTTTCTGCCTAAATAAACGCGGTTATTGTTGTGCCTGATAAGCCTAAGCGGACTGCACAGGCTAATCTGGGACGACATGTTATGCATATGCATTAAGCCCCATTTTCCCAGAGCGACGCCCATTTATTTATGTCTGATATTTATTTGATCTACAGGAAGAGTCCCCAGAGGCCCCTCTGACTAAAATAAAGAAAAAGAATACAGAAGATGATACAGATGGGAAGAGTATGGGAATGTTTCGAGGGGTTCTGAAAAATAAGTTGAAGAAAGGCAGCCCTAAGAACAAGTCTCCATTGAAACGAGAAATTATTGCAGAAACAACTCCTTTGCCTAGATCTGCTATTGCCAGGGAAACCAGCCCTAGTGTGTATGAAGTGACCACTCCTATCAAATATAAGAAAGTTGACAAAGGATCAGAAAAAGTCACTCTGGTTAGTGTTAAGAAAGGCTCTGATGTAAATACTGAGCCTCCACAGTCTTTCAAAATAACGGGAAAAGCAGAAAATATGCAGTGGGTCACAAAGGAACAGACGCAGCCAATAAAGTTTCGAGACTCTACACTTAACAAGACACCAGGTTCTAGCAAGAAACGCAAAGCACCAGAGCCAGTGGAAACACGCCCAGAGCCAGTGGAAACACGCCCAAATGACATTTACGTTTCAGGTATATACAAACACACAAATGTTTCTGTGCCACAAATTGTGATCGAGACTGAGACACCTAAATCTAAGAGTAACAGTCCAAAGAGTAAAAAGTCCCACAGTCCCAGTCCAAATAGCCAAGCGTCACTGGGTTCGAACTTTGCAAGGTTTGACGGTTCAACAGCTCCAGTCGCGTACGTGAGAAGGTCATTCCTCAAGGTCAACACGCCCCATTCTCAGCCTGGGTCAACCAAGTCTCTTCCTGGGTCTGCCAAGTCTCAACGGGGGTCGTCAAAGCGTGTCAGCTTCGATATGAAGAAAAATAAGGCACAAGGTCGGTGTGAAAAACCCCACAGCGTTCTGTACGATTAATACAATATAGGTTTGTTACATGTTTTGGATGTGTTTAAGTAAGTTGTATAAAGGGAAAACAGGACTTCAATCCTCAGTTCGTGAGTACCCCATTCCGGCAACATAATTTTGTATGCCCCCTTCTTCGAAGAAGAGGGGGAATAGTGTTTTTGTCCTGTCTGTCTGTCATTCTGTCTGTCCCAAAACTTTAAGGTAAAAATATGGAATTTTAAGGTTAAAATATGGAACTTTAAGTCAAAACATGGAAATTTTATTTCAAAGCGGTGAAGTAGGGTGCATTGTGTTTCTGACAAATCTCTTGTTTGAGATTGGTCTTGAAATAACATATGAGCCTCGCACTGGGATAATGAGTTTTAATGCTTGTACGTAATGTGTTGTCCCAGATAAGCCTGTGCAGACCACACAGTCTAATCAGTGACAACAATTTCCGCCTAAACTGGATTTAAACTAAGGAGAGACTTTTTTAAACGAAAAATACCATTTAATTGTTTTAATGTCATTTTACCATTATACACATGGAAAATGCACTCGTTCGGTAGGACTGCATTGTTCACTTGCCATGGAAAGTGGGTGTGTGGAGTTGTACACCTCTGTAATTTTGTTCCTATGCACCATCACTCCAAACGAGTGGTTGTTACCCCGATCATTCAATACATTGCATTAACCCTTTTAGCGCTGGAACCTAATTTTGAAGGCCTTTGCAAACAATGTTTGCTATTCTGATGGTGATCTTTGAAAAAAATGAAGAAAATGCTAATTTTAGAAATTCAGCAGACGACATTTTAGCAGACGACAAATTTCCCAGTATGCAAAGGGTTAAACAATTACCAAGCTTTTGCAGCACATGACCATTCAATTGTCTGCTATGTCTATTTCAGGTTTCACAGAAAGCCTCAACAGCCCCCTGACTCCCTATAACCCCACGAAGAAGCCCGACCAGGGTATTCTCAAGTCCCCTAATACAGCAGACCCCTCCACCCCGGTGTCATCGCTCATGTTTGGCAAAGCCACGCCCCCTACCCCGAGATCCCAGAATGCAATAGCGCGGGTGAAGAACAAGCGCAGGACTAGCACCTCTCAGGGTCAGATCCCTTCGGCTCAGACCCCCTCTGCAACGTTTATAATCAGACGAGCTACACCGCAGGCTAGAACTCCCATAGCAGCACTAGGGCCAACCCCTATGAAGAAGAGAAATCAGGCAGTCGATTTCTTCTACATGTGATTTCTCTTGATTTTTTTTTTCATTCTAGAAATTATTATTTTTAATATATTTGTGAAGAAATCTCGTGTGTGAAACTGGATTTACACATATTGACTTGGAAATCGGATGTACTTAAATACATGAGCAATAAAATTTAGGATAAAAAATAAATTGCAGAGTTTCTGTGGCAATTTTGTAGATATTTGTTTTGTTCAAAAGTTTTTTTTAAGGTTGTCATTTTGTATCGTGCTTTATAGTTTTGCTTGTAATACTGTGTATAAAATATCCTTTATTTTATGCTTTCCGGTGAAAGTAGAGAAATATCAGTGAATTAAAAATTCATTATGTATCAATGATTGTATTAAAACCAAATCACTGAATTAGAGCTTCCCTGTTTGAATGGTATCCAGTATGAGTAACATATAGTAAATTTGCTCACATTCTACTGTCAGAACAGCAAACTATATAAATGTTCATTTGTGTTAAAATATGAGAATTCTAGAAGGGGTATTTGGCATTCCGTGACAGAGATATTGTATTCGGGTTGATAAGTTTTCAACATGCTAGATGTACATGGCAGACGGTCAATAAGACTTGTTTTGTTGAAATACATGTATACCGGTATGAAGCCTGCAGTAAATATTTCAGGAGTTTTGCGACTGTCTGCAGTTGTCTTCTTTTTTTTCATAAATATTAAATCTCAAATTCTTACTGTACGCTGTGCACTACAATGTCAAAGGATACACTGTCTGCGACAGCTCTTTTCTGTTTTCCTGTTCTTCATTATGTATCAATGTTGTATATAATTAACATGTTATTCCAATGGCATTATATATTTTGCATTAATGCCTATTCTAAAATATAATGTCAAGTGTTGAGCAAGGGGCTGATTGTTTTCAGTCATGTTGAACAGCGCTGTGGTATACTGCTATGTGTGTTAGGTCAGTATAACCTTTCAGTCAACATTCTGTATATTGACTAATGTTCCTATGTCCACGTATGGTATGGGGTATGTATGATTAATTGTAAATGACGTATGTTAATAAGTATTGTATAATAATTATGTTGCATTTGTTTTGTATTAAAATAATTATGTTTTGTTGTACATTTTTCTCAGTTCAATTGGCTTAATTTGCTTTGCAATTTTTCTTGTTTTAGGAACCAGATGTCTTATGCATTTAACTGTTACCAAACTTCGATCTTTTTGAATTTGTTTATTTGATGCTTTTCGGTGGTTTATAGAGAAATATCAATGAATTAAAACTGATAATTCACTGTTTCAAACAGTGAAAATGTACAGTGAAAATTATTGATAATTATCACTGTTTTACTAAATTACTATGAAATGACATTGTTTTTTGACATCACAATGTTATTATTCAAGCGAGATACAAGCATAAAAGAAAAAGAAAAACTGTTGGGATTCAGTGGAATATCGATTTTAATTTACTTGTGATCATAGAAAAACTATTTTTTTCTACGATCACTTGTGAATCAAAATCAATATTCCACCAAATCCAACAAATATCTTCTATGTAATTTGTATTTGTACATGACTGTTCATTCTATTAAACTGTGATTGTGCAGGTTTGCAATGCATTATACCTTACAAGCCTGATACTTGTGTGGTATACATGTGAAATAAACTGCTGCTGAACTTTTGTATAAGTTTTCATTTATTGATAAATTGCAAGTTTGAAAGACAAAGTATTCCCATCTAAGTACTGGTGTTGAATATAAATATATATCGTCCCTATGAAGTTTCATGATCCCAGCCGTAAGCGTTCTTGAGTTATCATCCGGAAATCATTTTCCTATTTCCACAGTGACAAAAAACGTATGCACACAATGGCTGCTACTACAACTTATAGCCCATATAGGGGGGATGCATGTTTTATTGGTAGGTATGTTACATTAGCTAATGGACCTTTACTATGTTGGTTCAAATCATGCCCTTGCTTTGCCCCTGGATCACATTTTTAATTTAGACTGTATAACAAAATAATATTTTCTTCTTTGAAACCACTACGTCAAAAGGTGTACTACATGTATTGGGTATGTAACAGCATACAGTGGTCCTCTCATCAAGTTTCTGGGATAAAAAGTAGCCATGCCATGGGGTCATAATTATGCTTCATATAGTTAATTAGCAAAATAACTACATGTATGACAATTGTCCTGTCAAAAAAAATGCAAGGCCCATAGGTGTAACATTTTTATGTGACATTGTATAGAAATTGGTCATTAACTAAGTTTGTCTAAAACATGCCCCTAGACCACACCCAAGGGAGCAGGCTAACAAGGGCCAACTCTAGGCACTCTTTGGTTTGATTTTCAGATCAAAAACGTTTTTTTGCTGAAAATTATATTTATCACATAAGCTTTCAATCATTTTAGCGACCGGGAGGTCATGAGTTCGATCCTCACTGTGGGAGCATTTTTGTTAGATCTCCCCCATAGACACCAAGTACCAGGAAACAGACACAAGAGAATTTCATATAAGCCTTAGGCTTTTGATGCAATGGAGTTTAAATAATTAGGTTTAAACTAATAATTTTAGCAAAACAACTGTAGACAGGCTTTCCAGCAGGCTTTAACACAAAACTAGGAGAAAACTAGGAGTTCTCTGAACAAAAAACTAGGAGAAAACTAGGAAAAAACTAGAAGGGCTTATGAAAAACTAGGAGTTATATGATAACAAATCATACCTTTTTGTAAGTATAACCATTTCATTATACAAACAAATGCAGAAGCGGTTTGGCTGACGAAGAAATATGTAGCACTGAACTCGCACCAATTCAAAATGATTCTGTTCAGGTCACATTGCAGTTCACATGCTAGTAACTGAATTTCAACATAATTAACATAGTACAGATNCTTAGAAAATGCAAACCACTGGCCATGTTTAATTCTGTCTAGTAATATAAGAATTAATTCAAGGGTGAAAAATTATAGGGTTGATATTTTATATTTGAACTGTAATTGCAACCTTGAGATCGGACCTAGAGACGTGATTCATGCGTGATTTGAATAATATGGACACGGTTATTCTCCAGAAAACCATTTTGTCAACTTCTTGATATCACTGTTTCTGATACAATTCTGATTCATTGAAACTTCACGCACATGTTTGAGGCCATTGTGTGAGGTGACTGACCTAGTTCCACAGGGGTGTGATTGAGGTGAGGTCCGAGCGGAGGAAAATTCTGTCGACTAATTTTTGTTACGCGAATTGCGAGCATTATGCAATGACAAACCTTTAATCATACATTTAAATAAACACCTTCTTAAACTTCATAACAATATTTATTTATGAAAACCTTTTTAACTTCACATTTATCATAGCATGCAAGGTTAACAGTATTAATTGTGATAAAATGTGCTCCGATCCCTGTGAAAGATGACAGCAATCTTTGGTTTTACCTTCAAAATATGGTTAACACGGCTACATTGTTCATTCATGACTGACCTGCAATTCAGGAGAATTGATACCCTTTGTTTGTACTTTGAAATTTGATTAATTTAATCGTGCACAATATCGAGGGCTGAACGGAAAACTGCAGTATCTCCTGCTTTATTTAATATGAGTTACAACAGTGTTCCGTTCACCCCTCGATATATCGCTGTTTATACTGCAGGTATTCAATTGAAACTTCACGCATGTTTTAGGTCATTGTGTGAAGTTACTGACCAAGTTCTACTACTTTGACAAGCAATTTAGGAGAATAATGGCCCTTGTTATGCCCCCAGTAGGGTGGCATATAGCAGTTGAACTGTCAGTCCGTCTGTCTGTCCATCCGTCCGAAAACCTTTGCGTTGGCCATAACTTTTGCAATATTGAAGATAGCAACTTGATATTTAGCATGCATGTGTATCTCATAGAGCTGCACATTTTGAGTGGTGAAAGGTCAAGGTCATCTTTCAAAGTCAAAGGTAAAAAAAACAAAATCCAAGTGAAGTAATAAGCTTTAAAGGGAGATAATTTCTATACCTGCCAAATTATAAATAGGAATTTTATTTCAAAGCGGCGCAGTAGGGGGCATTGTGTTTCTGACGAACACATCTCTTGTTGTACTTAAAAATTTGGTTAAGGCATATGTGCAACACCTCCATATCACTGTTTCTACCGCAGTTATTCAATATGAAATTCGCAAATCTCTTAATTTAATATTTGGAAAGTATGTTACATTAGCTAGTGGACCTTTACTATGTTGGTTCAAATCATGCCCCTAGGATAATAACTGGCTTTGCCCCTGGATCACATTTTTAATTTTGACTGTATAAGCAAAATAATATTTTTTTCTTTGAAACCACTACGTCAAAAGGTGTAATACATGTATTGGGTATGTAACAGCATACAGTGGTCCTCTCATCAAGTTTCTGGGATAAAAAGTAGCCATGCTATGGGGTCATAATTATGCTTCATATCGTTTATTAGCAAAATAACTACATTATGATGTATGACAATTGTCCTGTCTAAAAAAATACAAGGCCCATAGGTGTAACATTTTTATGTGACATTGTATAGAAATTGGTCATTAAACTAAGTTTGTCTAAAACATGCCCCTAGACCAAACCCAAGGGAGCGGGCTAACAAGGGCAAACTCTAGGCACTCTTTGTTTTGATTTTCAGATCAAAAACGTTTTTTTGCTGAAAAATATATTTATCACATAAGCTTTTAATCATTTTAGCGACCAGGAGGTCATGAGTTTGATCCTCACTGTGGGAGCATTTTTTTTTTAGATCTCCCCCATGGACACCAAGTTCCAGGAAACGGACACGAGAGAATTTCATATAAGCCTTAGGCTTTTGATGCAATGGAGCTTAAATAATTAGGTTTAAACTAATAATTTTAGCAAAACAACTGAAGACCAAAAAACGAACAAGTTCCAAATCAAAAACAATTTTATTCCAATGTTTTAATACAACATCTATCATTTTGACATGCCTTTCATATGTATATGTATATCATGCAGTGATGAAGTTATAAAATAATATTAAAAAAAACAACAACATAAGAATAACTACAATTATGTGGCATACATGCGTATTTTATATTGAGTACAGTTATGTAGAAGAGTAAGTAGACATATACAGAGCAACTTACAACTATCAATATACATACACATAATTATCAACCTATAACTTCATACAAAGACAGTACATGTCCCCAAAATGTGTGATACAAGGTAAAATGCAGATGATCTTTACATGCTGAAGGTCAAAGAAATGACCTTGAAATTATGGTAACTAAGAAGAAAATATACTTGCACATTTTCAAATATAATACTTCATATGTGGTTATGAAATAGATGATATAATGCACACAACAACTATTTGATTTCACATTTTAACCAATATGCATACATGTTCTTCCAATTATGTACAGTATGATTAATTGTTATGAAGACAAGAGATATTCGTTGTAACATACACTGTACATATATTGCTTTCTAACAAAGAGAAGTAAATGATCAAAAATCGAAATAGTTATAAGATTTGAAACAGTTGAAAGTACTTAAACAATACAATTATTCTGTCAATGACCTATTTGGTGACAAATTACAATTCTAACCCTTTGCATGCTGGGAAATTTGTCGTCTGCTAAAATGTCGTCTGCTGAATTTCTAAAATCATCATTTTCTTCCCTTTTTTTCAAAGACCACTATCAGAATAGCAAACAGTTTGGATCCTGATGAGACGCCACTTTCTGTGGCGTCTCATCTGGATCCAAACTGTTTGCAAAGGCCTTCAAAATCCGCTTCCAGCGCTCAAAGGGCTAAAGACAGGAATCCCACTACCCAGTTTCAATGTCAAAAGCCTGCATTTATGGGACAGTTTCTCAGGACTATTACAACAGATCATTTTTTAACTCTGACTTTTCATGTTTATCTTTTTTTCTAAATTTACAGTCGTGCAAAGTTAACGTTGGACGGATTATTATCGTGTGTTTACAGCAAAGATTTGCATTCGGTAGACTGTTATACTATGTGTTGTTACCTTTTACACAAACAGGCATATAATATCCAAATAATAATGTTTGCCAATAAAAACAGCATAACAAGCAAATAGATTTGAAAGATCCTGTTTTGCTGTTCTAATGTTATATAATAGTTCATTTTACAGTCTCAAAAATGTGAAACACTCCTTGGGGTTGTAACAATGCCTTAGGTACAAGAGCAAAAATAACAAAATTGTTTTTTATTTAAGATAATGTTTTACGAAAGAAATGTTTTAAAGACCTCAATAAACAAACTACAAACAAACATAAATCCCAAATGAATTTAATATCATTAAAAAAAACACACAGAAATACAATCTACAATCCTAAGCTACACAATATTGCACTTGACAGAAATTCATGACTCAAACAAACAATGAAACTTAATCAATTTGTCAGTATCCATATAATATTGACTATTTCTGACAATATTTAAAGTTGACTCAATATTTTTAAGGTATTAATGACAGCCTCTACAACAGTATATGTGAAAAACTGCTTAATATGAATGAAAGTGTACAAAATCTTATTTATTTATATACAAAATCATTATGAGCATTAATAATCATTTTTAGAGGTACAAACAATAGAAACAGCAAGAGCTTTCTAGCAGTCAAAACCACAGTCCCCTACCGGGTTAATGTTGGAGTTCTTTTTGAGTTGTCGCAAGATCCAGATTTTAGTTTTCAGTTATTTCTGTTACCATGGCAACCACATTTTTTGTCAGACAAAAAACAACAAATAGCATACAAATTGCCAAAAATGGCCCTCTATCCACATCTCGAGTTTCATCAACCAAGCTTGAGTACTTTTTTTTATTACTGCAGGATCTAGATTTATTAGACAGTTTTTACGTGTACAGAAACATTTTCCATGATAAATACATGTACGATGACACTGAAATTCATCTAAAAATGTTGCCTTTAAAGATAACTCTGATTAATTACGAATAAGGGTAAAGCGAATAATAATGTAGAAATAAGGATGTTTTTAAAATTGAGTAGTCTTACTAGAATTAGCTTGCAATATGGCTGATTAAAAAAAAAATGGAATTGTCACAGACTGATTGTCTAACAGACAGTAATCTCTAGGTAAATGGGACACAATGAACGATACAAGAAAAAAAACAATTTATGATAATGAATAACACATTGCTTATAAATGATTAAATAGAAGGTTTTGAGTGAAATAGTTGTATCCAGTAAAAACAAACAAGTGTTATTTTTTTTATATGTGTTCAACGTTAAATACCTGTGTAAAACATTCACATATCTTTTAATATAATATTCCTTTAGTTAAACTTAATAGAAGTAGTGATAAAATACATACTTTAAAAGGAAATTAGAATAGTGCTGAAATGTTCATTTAAACAAAGATTGTAAAAAGTTGTAAACTACCACTTCTCATTTCCAGAACACTGACATAATGGTATTGTGATAAAAATCACTACAAATTGTAAACAAGGCCTATCACCATAGGATGACAAATGCCCCCTTTTCCACATTTTTCTTAACCTAAACGCAAAGTGTTTTTCCACATTTTTCGAAACCGAAACGCAAAGTGTGACGGACAGACAGACAGATGGACAGACAGTGCGATCACTATATGCCCACCTTCGGGGATAAAAACAGCAAATGTACCATATGATAACCTTATTCTACAATCCATATTAGTCAATACCTGATATACAGCCATCTGCCAGTTGAAACATAATGTGGAGCATACAGCAATTCTAGAATCCCATTGTCATGTGTGTCATGTTCTGAGAAAACTGGGCATAATGCATGTGCGTAAAGTGTCGTCCCAGATTAGCCTGTGCAGTCTGCACAGGCTAATCAGGGACGACACTTTCCGCCTTAACTGGATTTTCGCTAAGAAGAGACTTCATTTAAACAAAAAATGTCATAAAAGCGGAAATTGGCATCCCTGATTAGCCTGTGCGGACTGACAGGCTAATCTTGGATGAAAATTTACACACAAGCATTATGCCCAGTTTTTTCAGAACACGACACATGTGTCAATAAAAACAATTAACAATTGACAGGCATACATAATAATGCTGCAAATATAAACATGCCTGCCACAGTGCTTGAGGAAACGTTCTTGGTTGCATGGAAACACTGTGAAATGAACATGTAAAGTAAATTGGTGTCCTTCGGAAAAAGGCAAATAATAAACCACTTATTACAACGCTTTATAAAGTGCAAAATTCCGAAATATTCAACAATTAAAATGATAAGAGTTAAAAATGACATAAGGATAAATTGGAATGCGCCATTTGCAAGTCATGTATTCCGATTGCTAGGGATATAATGCTGGCTGGTAAATAACTGTTGTCTCAAAATAAAATGCTTAATTGGCACAAAATGACTGAATGGTTTAGACAGTCCTGTCTGTTAAAAGCATATTTTTACCTAATTCAATTACACAGTTCTGAGAAAAGTCGAAAAATGGCATCAACATTTGATTTTCAATATTTGCAATAACTGGCTTTTTGTTAATCTCAATACTAAATTTCCTAAGGAATTCACAATGAAAGTATTTAACTTATGAGACACGAAGAAAATACAAAACTCACATTAAAATTGCTATGTAAAATACAAAACTCATAGTTACATTGCATATAAAATACAAAGCGATATATTGTTAAAACATATATAGAGAATCTCAGAAGTGAATGAGTCGTGAAATTTTGGAGCATTCAATGTCGCGTCAGCATACTTATTTAATGGAGCATTCCATCATATGATGTAAATAACATGGATTTAAAACATAAATTGTAACATATTGGAGTTTTGGTATTATATACATGTTATAAAATGTCATAGTTGTATTGTAAATTTCAATATGTACTTGGCTTAAATGTAGATTTTATGTTGCATTATTTCCTATTTGTATTGCAAATAACATATTTATATCTGTATTTTCTGATACAAATATGAGTTTATACAACATATACAACTATATAGATAAATATGGAAACATTGAATTTTGCAATATTAGACACTCTACACATGGTCATAGTTATTGTAATGATTGTAAATTCAGTATGTTCATACATAGCTGCAATTTAGCACCATTTGAAAAACTAAAGACTACCTGTATACTTGTTCAAACAGTCAAATGTTTCAAGTATATTCAGAAAGATTTATAGGATTGCAATAATGTTCCATGTACAAATGCATATTTTTTAGGGAAGAAAAGTGTATTTACATGGAAGAATATTCTTACAGATTTACTTTTGCCCATTAAGTATTCTTTTTATATACAACGTATATATATATTAAGTCAATGCAACAATCCCAACAACAATTGTCCAGGAGAGCTTCTTTTTTCCACACATGTGAAAGCTCAACTGATTGTTACCTCCATTTTTTTTAACATTACAACCAATGTGAAATTATTATTTTTGCTGATTTACCAGGCCATGTAAAATGATGTTCTATATCTTATTGTACAAGAAGGAAACTCTTCTGCTTGCTGCATAATGTTCAAATTAAGTTTCGCACAATAAACAATGAGTTGGGGTCTGTTGTATACACATATAAACAATACATGAATAATACTTGGATTATAAGTCAATAATGATTGTATCATTTATATCGATTGTAAGATTATGTTACAAATATATATAAAAATATATTTTTAAATTAACATAGTGACAATTATTTTTTAAATTAAAATGAACATGGTATTTTTCTAAGCTGCCTGCTTGATTAGTAAATTACTTTTGCGTTGTTTATTAGGTACATATGTAATTTAACAATATTTTTGTATCTATTTAAACAGCAAAATAGACGTACATGATAATAGATGGGTCAATGCAAAAATATGCTATAACTGTATGGTGGATACACGTCGTATAGCATAGTTTGGCACCGAGCACAGAGATATTTTATTATAATTGCTTTGCTCTGAAAAAAAGGGCTTTAATGCATGTTCATTTAGTATGGTTCTAGATTAGCCTGTGCAGTCCACAATCTAATCAGGGACGACACTTTCCGCTTCTATTCATTTTTCATTTAAAGGAAATCGCTTCTTCACAAAAATCGCAAAAGTTTAGGCGAATAGAGTGGTCCTGATTAGCCAATGCGGACTACACAGGCTAATCTGAGACGACACTTTACGCACATGCATTAAGCCCGTTTTCCCAGAGCGAGGCTCAATTCCAGTACATGTAATCCAAGATCACACGATGGGAGGCTCATTTCAAGAAGAGCTCCTTGTTACAAGATATCACCATCTCTGTGGCCCTCTGCTCTGCACCGACAGACATAAGGTTCAACATGGGATCTGTGTCTGGACTCCTCATCAAGGTGGGTGCAAACACGATAGCCAGGTTCTCCGATGACATCATGTTCTTGGACTTATATTCTGTCACCCTGTACAACGCACAAGACATCGTCTTTCAAAATGTTTGTTGTATGCAAATAACAGTGTAGTATCTTGTCATTGGATGTGGCTTTCAAGCGGTTGAATAACCCTTTGCATGCTGGGAAATTTGTCGTCTGCTAAAATGTTGTCTGCTAAATTTCTAAAATTAGCATTTTCTTTGATTTTTTTTCTAAGACCACTATCAAAATAGCAAACAGTTTGGATCCTGATGAAACGCCACGTTCTGTGGCGTCTCATCTGGATCCAAACTGTTTGCAAAGGCCTTCAAAATCCGGTTCCAGCTATCAAGCGGTTGAATAAGGATGAATAAGTAACAATTAGTTACAATCGTCAAAAACAAATTGTTAATTCTGGTAAGCCACATGCAATGACAAGATACATGTACTACACTGATATTTGCAAACAACAAACACTTTAAACATTACGCCTTAAAATAGTGCTTTGATTATGGTTTTGGTATTCTAGAAAACATTTGCAGAATAATATTTGTGTCCAAATACTTTCTAACATCCAAAAGTAAATCATTATAATTCCTATAAATAATTGATTAGTAAATGGATGTATGATCCATATTAATGTCATACTGTATTGACTGATTTATGAGATATTAATGTCATANGTATCGTTTGTAAGCAATAGAGGTTTAACAAAGATACTCTTAAAATAAGTTCTTTTTCGAAATGTGCTTCCCATTTGATAATGGACTTAACATTATCTGGACTTTTTAATAGTATTAAATGATTTATGAGATATTTATGTCATACCGTATTAAATGATTTATGAGATATTTATGTCATAACCTATTAAATGATTTATGAGATATTCATGTCATACCATATTAAATGATTTATGACATATTTTTATCATACCGTATTAAATGATTTATGAGATATTTAAGGGTCTGGTAATGTGCAGGTGGCAGGATGGCCAGCCCTTCTCGCATCAGCAGCAACTTGTCTTTTTGCTCTTCACGATCTGAAACATGGTAAGGTGTACGGAAATAGTGAAAGTTCCAACATGGTCAGGTGTCTGGACATGCTTATATCACTTACAGCAGTGTTAAGTGTCAGGAAGTACTTAGACCATGGTCACGTGTAAGGAAATAGTGATATCCTTTTTAAAGGTGTTAAAGGTGTCAGGTGTTAAAAAATATAGATATCATTTGACACAAGATCAAGAATCTCACTTGCAACATTGTCAGGTGTCAGTAAATGCTGAGGGCACTTTAAACATGGTCAGGTTTTAACAATAAACAAAGTAGGGACACAATCTATTACCCATGCAATGACTCAAAGTTATTTGCCACATATTCAGCCACACAAATCATAGACTTCACATTTATGTTTGTTCCAAATTGTTATTTAAAGAATTTGAAGCAATTCATTGCTCATGTAAACACATGCTTTTGATATATCAGTGTGTGTTTTTTGGTCCATTTCGGGCTGAAATTCGATGCCATTTCCTAAAATTCCCAATTGGTTAAAAAAATAATATTTTGTTTAAATATATTATAGCATTTGGTTTATTTCCCAATGCAATTATATAAGTTGAGCCTAAGTAAATATAATACTTCATATAAACACTTTTATGTTTAATTTTTAAGTATCTTTTAGCTAAACAAAATACAACACCAATTTCCCAATTTTAGTCAAAACAACAAATTTTTCCCAATCTGAAGGACCCCAGCCCCATTCCCTAAATGGTGTTTAAAAACAAAAACACATCATATCAAACCCATAATTGTCAACTCAGGTGGACAAATATCTGTTGGCAAGGTTTAATTGAGAATGGATCTTACTCATAGCCTCCATGATTTTCCTGTATGCGTCAAAAGTAATGAGAGGTATGGGCAGGAGACGGAAGTAGAGTTTCAGAACACTCGTAACAGTGTTCACATCCTCATATCTAGCTTGGGTGATGATGGTGTTCTCACAATCTGCAATAAAAATGAGAGAAGTGGTAGAGAGACATTGTTCAAATTTAAGTTAAACTCATGTACACATATTTACAACAACTAACAAGGGCTCTTTGTAAAACATGCATGCCCCCCCAAATGGGCTGTCAGTTGTAGTGGCAGCCATTGTGTGACCTTGACCTTTGACCTAGTGACCTGAAAATCAATAGGGGTCATCTGCCGGTCATCATCATGCATAACCAATGTCCCTATGAAGTTTCGTGATCCCAGGCCTAAGCGTTCTTGAGTTATCATCCGGAAACCATTTTACTGCTTCAGGTCACTGTGACCTTGACCTTTGACCTAGTTACCTGAAAATCAATAGGGGTTATTTGCCGGTCATGACCAATGTCCCTATGAAGTTTCGTGATCNGAGTTTGACTGACGTAACGAAGCATTTCCATGATCACCGATTGCGTATACGTCATTGCTTCGCGATGATTGGTCGAAGGCGTTCCACAAGGACCAACGACGTCACATATTTCTGTGTAGACACGTGATTGCACGTCTTGGTGATGGCACATTAGGAGAATTAGCATTCGGATGCTCTTCATCATTTCGGACATTCCTTAAACAGAAGAATATATATTAATGCTACTTGCGTAAAAGAATGAATAAACTGTTATTGACAGGAAATTATGTGATTTTATTCTGCTGGCTGTGCAGATTATTAAAAGAATCCCCACAAACCATTGGTTATCTGATTTAGCAAATTGCATGGGAAGCGGACAACTACAATGAGCGAGGCCTGGTATTGTAATGCGCATGGGGGGTTAGAAGGTTAGGGTTGGGGTTAGTGTTAGGGGTCGGGTTAGGGTTACCAGGCCTCGCTCCTTGTAGTTGTCCGCTTCCCAATTGCATATAAAGAATGAGTTGATTGTTACATTCTCGGTAAACATGAGGTTATGCATCGTCGGATACCCACGACTAATTCATTCCGTTACTCTCCAACATTAGATAAATGGAGAGTAGCGGAATGGATCGAACGTGGGTATCCGACGCAATCTCCACGCAGAGTTGTCGTTCCATGCTCTCACATACACCTCTGCGTTGGGCTCAGCAGCCATCTTACCAAGAATCTTGGCATGAATCTTGTCAAAACCGAACACACGCATTCAAAGTATATTTGATTGGATTTTCAGGATCAGAGGCGTTAAATAATGAAATAGGTATTTTAAATATACGATACATCGTGCAAAAACTTGGTAGTTTTAATGCAACTCTTTGGAACTATTGTATTGCCCATTTACGCAGATGGAATCACTCCGCGCACTTAACAAATGTAAACAAATGAACAAATTGAGTGACGTTAGGCATTGCTTCGACGTCAAACGTGTATTAACAGAGAGGAGACGGTCAGTTCTGTTGTATTTATCAAACAAATAAGGGGACCTCATTTTGCTAGTTGTATAATGTTGTATAGATGGTTTTCTTAAAAGCAGTAAAGATGGTTTTCTTGAAAGCAGTGAATGTAATGTAACCGTCGTGCAATAGTTTAGTATACTGTAACCTTCATGATGAACGCTTGGAATGATCATGACATGAATGAAAAGCTCTCATAAAAATAGTCCGTTCTGAGCCCATCACAGAGGTGAATGTAATGTAACCGTCGTGCAAGAGATTGTATCCAAAGATGGAGGTTATGTCTCGCCGGCTTTTGTCGATAATATGTGTGCACATGTCCGCAACAGAGATTAACCCATTCACTGATTGTGTTAAATTTCAAACGTAAGGTACTACACAAAAATATTACCGGTATGTTAATTTATTTTAAGACGATAGAGAAGTGTGGTGAGTTTATATCTAGGTTACACAGCAACATGGTGCGTTTTATTCCATACACTCGTATAAGGGGAATTGTGGATAATTTGATTCTGTTACCACCACTGTAGTTGGTTCAGAAAGTTGTCCCATACACGCAGTCTAAAAGCAAGTCAAATTTGTTTCCAAACTAATGACCAAACTAATAACCATACTCTCTGTCAATTTGGGAGTATGGTTACTGATGCCATCAGACTTTACTTTACCATATAAGAACAAAAAAGTTTAATATCCTCATACTTCAGGATGATAACCACACCATTTAGTCTGTGTTTCTTTGACATTTTTCAAGTCAAATACGTTTTAACACAAACCCATATATATAAATTCACAAGATTCATGTTCCTGTGTTCACTGCAGGTATGTATGGCGATTTACATGTATATGTATGTATTTAAAAAAAAAAGTTTATTTGTAAGAAATACATTTAATAACTATTATGTTTGAAAAAATAAATATATATGTTTATAGTTAACTGGTCGTGTGAACAAAAGTAGTGTACTTACTAAATTTTCAGGCTGTTATAATTTGTACGATTTAAAGACGTTATGTCTTCAGATTTCGGTAAGTAAGATGTGCATACTTACTCAATTTACAGAGCAATCACATGCTATTGCTTGTATAGGAAACGTAGTAACCAAATCGTTAAAAATTTTGCCGATTTCAATGCTTGTTCAAGTTTTGATGTCCAAACAAAACTATTTCAAAATCGAGTATTTGCTAATTTTTTTTTTCGAATGGGGCTTTAACGGTTGACATGTGTGCATGTTACCTGCCACGACGGTGTCGAGCATAAGCCCCTTGATGTAGTCGTCCGTGAGCCACGAGGAACCGGAAGTAGCTAGCGCCTCCTTTTGGATCCTTAGACAGATGTCGACCAGGCCACGCACGTGACCCTCCTTGTACGTCGACTGGAATAAATAATGACGTCAGCTTTCAGAAAATACACATTTCAAGCGTTGGTACGAATCGTTAGTTGGTTTAAACCCCAAATGCATGGAATTGATCATTCCAAGTCAGTTTACCCCACGTTTAATTATTGTTTTATTTTAAGTGTGTGTATTGTATGCTTACCCTGTGTTGTTTAGACAATTTATCAGTTGCCTTCAACAAAATAATACAGGATAATAACAAGAATTTATCTCATGATATTTTATCTGGAGTTTTATTTTTCCCGCATTAAGTCAATGGTCAGGCAGTATTATCAAATGATTGATTTACATAAAAATCATATCACCAGCATACTCGTGGGGCCATTTGTGGTTTAACGGAGTGCTATACAATAGTTCAAATTCCTTCTACAGATGCTATTCTAAAAGCGTTGATTTACCATAATATCGCAGACACATTCCACGTGCCATGTTGTCTGAAATACTATTATTGAACGGAAACACGTGATATACAATACTGGTTGGATAAATTGTAGATTGAATTTCAGGTAACAGTTTTTTTTCCCCGTGAAATTAACCAGAAACATAGCTGTATAATTTGTTATTTAAATTATATTGACATGATTTGTAAATGTACAAATACGTCTGATTATTATATCAAATTCATTTCGCCTTGTATAAGTCCCACAGCACCCCGAGGAACACAACATGAATGGACTTATTTCATAAATCATTATATCTGATAATTTAATATTACAGTGGCATTCCATATTCACAAATTTACGTTTACTTTTTAATGTATTTGATTTTGAAGCGATATGTCTACTTTAATGTCGTGAATTAATGTGTATGTACTTCGTAAATGGTTACAGATTACTCGAGCGTTGTCTGAAAAAAAACATGTTATTTATATTGACACATATATTATAATTCAACTTTATAAACAAATAAATCATTGTTACAGACGGACATAAATTAATTGTTACAATATGGTCTATCAAACAGTCGTCTGTTGACATATGAAAATAAAACATTAAACTATTTAGCGTGAATACCGTGTGCGAAATAAAACATATCATTAAATGTCAAACAAACTATTTAAATTCTCGTCTGCGCCAAGTTGATGTGATACACTGATGAAGTGTTTTACCTTTTGCGAGTCAAAATACCGTCGCGTCACCCTGTCTCGGGCGTCGATCGCCGACCGAAAGAAACGGCCATGTTTGATTGGCAAGTGGCGTAACCATGGGAACGCTCGCAAAGGAGCGTCCACGGATGGTGGAAGTAGACGGTAGAGACTGTCGATGAACTCCCAGAGGGCTTCCATTTCCGGGTCATCGTCAGGGAGGCTCTCTCCGATAAGCTGAAATCATCATCCTCATCATAATCATCATCATCACCACTGTCGTGAATGTACGCGATCTAAATGCATGAAGTGGTATTTAATCCTTTATAATATGATTGTAAACTATTTTAACGTTGAATAAGCTCCTCATTTGATGATTCGGTGAGTAGAACTATTTGAGTTATGTCCATTATTGATTGAAATTCGTCTGATAGTTGTAATTTAATATACTTAAACGATACTTCTAGTTAACAATGTCGAACTGCTAATTACTTACAACAGTGGAATTAAGTTGCGTGAGAAATTCTTTTATGAACGAGTTGGGGTCGATCGTTTCTGCTGCGTTACTTAAGTTCATCGCAAAATTGCTTATCATTGTTGAACACGACTCAGCGAAATTGCTATCGCACATTTGATAGAGAAGCACCTTTCGTCGCAAGACATTTCTAAGAGCTACAGTATGGTCACTGAGATTCGCAAAGCCCACGTGCTTCCGTCCATAGAACACTTCTTTGGTGATATTTTCGGCCCTGTCGTTAAAATGTTTACTAAGCAACCCTGACGAAAACGCCGCCCTAAGCGTGTCAGCGTCCGATATAACTACCACATTTTTGCCGAACAATTTCAGCCTGAATATTTTGCCATACTGCTTACTCCATCTGGTGAACAGTTGATGAGCTCGGCTCGTGTCGACCTCTAGAATATTTCCAAGCACGAGTAACCCTCTTTGTCCCGGAAGCGATCGAGAGTTGCTTCCCTTGCGGAGCGTACCCGTTAACCCGTTTAAGGTCACGACCTTAAGTCTTTGACACGTGCTTTGTATTAAAGACATAACTTTAAATGCCATTTTAATGACACTACACTACGTTTAGCGCGATTTCTGCCATCCACCACACTCCCAATTTTTCGTGAGCATGGAAAATCACCGCGATCTGAAGGTGTTTCCATCATGATAGATCGCGTCGAAAGTAGCTGAACACCGCGGGCGTTATCGGGAAATCGATCTCACGGTGGATCGCGGTGGACCACCGTGGTCGCGGTGGACCACCGCGGCCTCGGTGGTTCGCGGTGAAATACAGGTAAATGTGAATGAACATGTATATTTCGATATTGCAGACCGTATAATTTGTGCAAAGTTCTAGAATGTTTGGATACATTTGTATACATTGTAACTTGATTGTAAACAATCTTCATTATTTTTTATTGTTTACCCTCGTTCCATAATCATTTGACATGTCGTACATCGAGAGTGATGTACTTTATGTTTTGTTTCTACAGTTTCTGCGTGAAGACTGTTGTTTATTTAAATAATTGTTTTTTTTTGTTAAAATTTCGGAAATGATTTTTCGTTTGTGTACGTATAGCTTGCCAATAATTACATATCNTATACGACTTTATCACCCAAATTTGGAATACGACATTGTTATAACCCTACTTTGGAATTAGAACAGTGCATGTTGATGTAGTGAACAAGATAAAAGAAAAGAAAAAAAAAACACCACAAGTACCTCAAATTACGAAAACAGCATCACCTGGAATCCTTGGAACGTCACTTGGGATCCTGGGAAGATGTGACTTGGAATACGGGATCACGTCGTTTCACCTTCATACATCTAGACAGTGGCCAAGAGAAACTGCTCTCTGCACATGGCTAGCATATATCTGCAATGACACACAAACAAGTATACATATAAGCAGGGATCATATTTTCCCACAACATCAGTCGGTCTGGATTTAAAATCGGGGGAAAAAGTATTCGAAAATTTACATCCGAAATACATGCCAGAATTTTTCAGGTCGAAATCGGGACACTCCATAAAAAATTGTCAGGAAATTTCACCAAAAAGCAGGACAACTAAAACGATCAATCATTCGACCTTTACTTTAGTCCTTCATCCCAAATGTGTAATAGGCAAAAATGGGAGAAGCATCAATATGGATGCAGTAAAATATTTATAAAGTTAATAAACATATGATCTCAAAAAAAAGTTTAAAATTCTTACATGAAAACTTGAAGCTGCATTCTTTTACTGCTATACCACTGAATGCAGATTATGTCAAACATGTCACCTCCACAAATATGTGTTCACTATTTCCTCTTAATTATCCCAATAAAAAGCAGTTACATCACTTAATATTAGGAATTTCTATTAGACTTAGCAGAATTTGGTATTCCAATTGGCAAATACTTGAGGAAATTTAATATATTTTAAATCATAGACATTAAACTCCAATGTTGCAATAATGTGAAGTGCCAGTGCCAACTGTCTGTCATATAAGATATTTTAAGAATACATGTATTCTTTTTTTAAGTACAACAACTAGATTCTTACGGGCTACTTTAATACTACAATTTGTCCACGGACACTGATAATGAGATACCATTACAAGATAATTGGTGTAGAATTTCAATAAAAAACCAATACATCAACACTTTGATTTCTATCAAAAACTGAAACAAAGGTGTTGGTTTACACTTAAGAGCTGTGAATCAATGTTCAATATCGAGACACAAATATGGGCTCAATATCATAATGGTATCTGGCATCTTTCTGGCCAGGGGCAAGTTGAGACACTGATTTGTGCTGGTTAGACAACGACGTGGGACATTCCTGGGTTTACAGTGAATCATATGAGTTGCGTTCTGAGAAAACTGGGCATAATGCTTGTGCGTAAATTGTCATCCCAGATTAGCCTGTGCAGTCCGCACAGGCTAATCAGGGACGACAATTTCCGCTTTTATGGAATTTTTCCTTTAAATGAAGTCTCTTCTTAGCAAAAATCCAATTAAGGCAGAAAGTGTCGTTCGAATTAGCCTGTGCGGACTGCACAGGCTAATCTGGGATGACACTTTATGCACATCAATTTTGTCCAGTTTTCTCAGAACACCACACATATAGTCTTAATCAAGCAGCGTCAATGGTATTTCCTTGATTGAAAAAAATATCATACTAACATCTGACAAAACATTTTGATTTTCAGAGTACTCAACATTTACTCTTCATTTCCCTTTTTCCACTTTGTTTTCTTTGTTGATATCCATGATTCCTTTTTCGCAATATCACACAGTGATTAGTTCTGTTCTCTTCTATTAAATTGTTCCCAGTGTTTTTTTTCACCCATAGGGGAATGGTGCCGGGGCCCGTCCAAATTGGAAAAACGCGATGTTTTTTCGGAAAAGGGGAAAACTTCTCGAGGGGATTTTTTTACAAAATATGGGAAAAATATACTCTTTCTGGAGGGGAATGGGGCCAAATATCGGACCCGAAATTGAAATTCACAAATTACTGGTTCCAAGTGTTGCTCTTGAATACACATAGGAAATGTAAAACACTTACAGTGACCTTTTTTTTGTACCAGGGCTTTTTTTCCTATTTTTGTGAAGCAGCCTTGGCCCCTAAATTTGTGAAAAAAAATGAGTCGCAAACTTTTCAAATTTGTGAAAAAAACAGCCGCAATCTTTTCAAAGTTGTGAACAAACAAATCACAAACTTTTTGATTTTTTTAACATTTGAGGCGTGAACTTCTCAAAATTGTTAAAATATGAGTCGCTCACTTCTCAAAAATTGTGAAAAACAGCCATTCTCTAAGGAGGAAAAAAAGCCCTGTGTACCAGTGATAATTTTTCATGTGCTTTTTGCATTATTTGCGCATTAAAATTACCAAAAGCGCATGTGACAAAAATATCTGCGTCTAAAAAAGCGCATTGATTCTCAAAAAAGACAATAAAATCGGACGATACTTGTAATAACTTCACACGGCCCGAATTTTTCCGCATTTTATAAGAACGCAAAAGGTCATTTTTACTGTAACACCGGCTATATGTGTACTACGTCATTCATATCTGCGTTTCATACTGGTTCTCTGCTTTGTGCGTGAACTATAAGGTTGAATAAGACTATGTAGAACCATCCAAATGTTTGCATCCGCTTTCACTTTCTGAACTGTCAAAATGCCACAAAAAATAAAATAAAACCCTGTCAAGATCAATAAACTTTAAAGGCTGCATTTGGAATAACAGTTACTTTCAGAAATTAAAATGTTAATGAATCATTAAAAATTCGTTGATGTTTCAAGTTTTTTTTTAAATAATTTAAAAACCAAAAAAGCTCATTGTTTTTGGAAAAAACTCATTGTTTCAGCACATCTGCACTTTAAAAACTCCTTGGTTAAAAATGAAAAATTATCACTGGTGTACTTTCTTTAATATTTTCGTTTCAACAAATGTCCATATTTCCTTGGTTTATTGATGTCGGAAGAGTGGTTGTCTTGGTTTCTTGTACCTTTCTTTCACTTGTAACCACTGGTTGTCAGGTACAGTAAGGAAGTAAACATACATGTAGCCTCAAGGCCGTGTAGTGTGGTTGCCAAATGGGTGTGTTGATCCCAGTTTTGGCAGAAGTTGTCCCGATTGCGGCACAAAGATTCTGATTGTATTGAGCCCGGCTGTAGCAGAAGTTTTCCCAATGCTGGCACAAATGTTGTTTTCAGCCCTATTCTGGCAGAAAGGTAGTGTTGATCCCAATAGTTGCATAATGGTTGAGATGATCGCCAAATGGGTGTTTTGATCGTAAAGGTGGCCAAAAAGGTATTCTGATTCCAGTTGTGACAGAACAGTTGGGTTGATCACAGAGGTTGCAGAAAGGCCGGGGCAAGTGCAATACAGATATCTCTCACAATGCATTTCACCCACTCCAGCCGTTCCACAACACCCCAAATATCCTCCATGTGTCATGTACTTAATCTGCCAGTCCCAGCTAGTTCAGTTGGTAGAGCTCTAGACTTTCAATCTTTGGATCCTAAGGGACAAACCAAGCCACACCACACAAATTCATAACTGGCATGGTGGTTGGTCATGGAATTATATATATGGTCATTTTGCCCCTAATTTCTATTTCTGATTCAATAGGGGTGGTATTCTGGCAAATTCCTATGCAACCAAGAGTCGACAGGTTATCAGACAGAATGTGCAAAACTTTTGATCTTTCAGGAACTCTGTATTCTAGGCAAGTTGAATGTGTTAAAGGCTAAGCGCAGCCAAGTGGACAATACAAACATATATGTCAGATAATTACAGGGCCCTCTTTGTCCATCAGGGGATGGGGCCAGGGGCCCTCATCATGGGCTCATGAGGGGGAATTTTCGTGGTGTTTCCCATTTAGGGGGATTTTTTTTACTTACTCTCTTATAACTACATATTATCTGATTGAACTATATTTGTTTTGTTTTTTCATAATTTAGTATATTTGAATAGATGTACTAGAAATAAAAATGAGATTAATAATCATGAGACACTTCTTTCTTAAAAAATAAATAAATAAATAAAAATAGGTGGATTTTTTTTCCAAAAAAGGGGCAAAAAAGGATACTTTTTTGATGGGGAACAGGGCCGATTTTCGGCACCAAAAATCGCAGATCGAGGGCCTTGAATTATAGTTGTAAGATATAATATCATTTATTATTCTTAAGATTTTCTTACCACATGAATAAGCCCCTATCCACAGCTGACAGCATATGGGCAATTTGCAGTGCAGCTGAGCTCAATTGTAGATTGTTCTGCATCCTCCATCAGTAGACACACATTGCCTCCTGAAAGCAAAAAAAAAACAACAGTGAAAATATGCATCATTGGAAAATAAAAAGTAGTCCGAAATTGTTACAAATGAAATGTACACTAAATTACCGCTACGTGAAAAGGCAGTATTGATACTGATAGTATATGGTACTGTCAAGCCGTAAACTTGTATTAAAACTTGTGATTTCTGTAGGCGCCAGTTCAAATCCCACTGGAACTGTGAAACAAGATATTATTTTTCTATTGTACAGGGATTTCAATAAACATAAATTCCTGCATTTTGATGACAGAAAATTGAAATGGATTTGTTTTTACAGAGCAAATTTTCTTCCCAGCGTCATTTTTTGGTGCAACAAGTGAACATTTATCATACACATGTATATGCCACACTAATAACCAAGTTATGCTACCAATTGAAATAACCCATGTATTAAAATTCCTCTCTATCAATTGAAATGATACCTGGAGCGTTTTACTTATCTATTTCCAGGGGTTTTTTTGGCCCGATTTTATAGCCGAATAACGGCTATATTCCCAATNCTTTCCGCTTTTCTGGAATAATTTGTTTAAAGGAAGTCTCTTCTAGGCGAAAAAAAGTGGGACTACACTTTACGCGAATGCATTAAGCCCAGTTTTCCTAGAATGAGGCTCATATACTCACTGACCTTGACATTTGGAGCCCTGTGCTATCAGCCCCCACATAAAGTTGGCACAGAAGTCACACCAGTGAAGCCCAGTGAAGTTGTGGGTCTTGAAGACATGGGGCTTCTCAAATTCGGTCACATCCACATCTACATCCGTACCATCTAAATTATCATCCACCTAGTAAACAATTAAAGAATATAGTTAATTGTCAATCAGTCTTTGAAAGGACTCGCTTCTTAAGCATTTATCACTCAGACGCGTCTGTTAGTCCTTTACAAGATCAAATTAAATTTAAGATCTTTCTTACTAGATTCAAGTTTAAAAGCCTTCATTTCCAACCCTTAGATATTGATGAGCAGCAAACAGCATAAAACCTGAACAGACTGCAAGTTACTTTTTCACTTTGCTTATGAGCGGGCCCAGCGCCTTCTATCTAAGGAAAACTTCAATAACAAATAATTGTCTTATTTTGCTTTTAAAGAAAACTCTTTTAAAAAGTAAAATATCTTTTTTATAATTTTCTTAGTCAAGTAACAATTTGCCAGAAAGTTCTAGATACAAAAATCTGACTTCATTAAGGACAGAAGAAATGTTGTAAACGGACAAGTATTAACCACCATTGAAAGTTTTTAGTAAGGGCTGTCTTTCAAAAGTCAACAAAACATTTAATTCAAGTAACTCTACAAACAGTAACTTAAAACTGCATATCTTCATACAATCCGTAATAAAGTATTAATTAAAAAGCTAAAGTAGTTGTTCTATTGTAATTTTCCTGCTTAAAACTTTGATCATTCAATTTTTAAATTGCAAATGGTTTGTTTGGGTTTCAAAAGACAATATTTTAACTTCTATGTTTACACATAGTCCAACAACAACAAAATACCCTACAAGCCAATCTAAACATCAGTTAATCACCATCTGCAAGAAAAATACCNAACAGCAATCCAAGTATATCAAATGTGCCTACAGCAATCAAAGTATATCAATATGCCTATATTAATCCAAGTATATTAAATGATTTGTTCCAACAACAATCTCAAACTGTCAATTGTTCTAACAGCAATCTCAAATGGTTAATTGTTCAAACAGCAATTTCAGATGGTCAATTGTTCTAACAGCAATTTCAATGGTCAATTGTTCTAACAGCAATATCAATGGTCATTGTTCTAACAATAATCTCAAGTCAAATGTTCTCTTCACCAATCTCAAATGGTCAATTGTCATAACAGCAATCTCAAATGGTCAATTGTTCTAACAGCAATCTCAAACAGTCAATTGTTCTAACAGCAATCTCAAACAGTCAATTGTTCTAACAGCAATCTCAAACAGTCAATTGTTCAAACAGCAATCTCAAACAGTCCATTGTTCTAAAAGCATCTCAAACGGTCAATTGTTCCAAAAGCAATCTCAAACAGTCAATTGTTCTAACAGCAATCTCAAATGGTCAATTGTTCTAACAGCAATCTCAAATGGTCAATTGTTCTTAAAGCAATCTCAAATGGTCAATTGTTCTAACAGCAATCTCAAATGGTCAATTGTTCTAAAAGCCATCTCAAATGGTCAATTGTTCTAACAGCAATCTCAAACAGTCAATTGTTCTGACAACAATCTCAGATCCTCGATTGTTCTAACAGCAATCTAAAACGGTCAATTGTCCTTACAGCAATCTGCATTGTTAAACTATGCTTATGGAAATCCAGTTGGTCAAATGTTCTAACAACAATCAATATTGTTTAATTATGCTAATGGGAATCCAAACATAATGGTCATGTTTTATTAAGATTGAATCATAAATGTGGCTACTAGAATTGCAGTAAGTTTTTTTACCGTTTGACCAGGTGACATAGTTGTTGGATGCACGTGACCCATATTCAAACATAGAGCCTAGATATTACCAAGATAACCATACTGACCAAAATTCATCAAGATTAAGTCATAAATAAGGCTTTTTCAGCGATAACAGGATTTTTATAAGATTTGACTTGGAGACCTGCTGGGTTTTTGACTCATAGGTCAATATTGTCAAGATAAAAATTCTAATCAAGTGTTATTGAGATTAAGTCAAAAGTGTGGCTTCCAGCGTGGTTTAAATAAGATTTTAGTTTGTGGATGCATGTAACCCTGATTCAAACTAGGCCTAGATAATGTCACTACAAACATTTTTACCAAGTGTCATTAAGATTGAGTCATAAATATGACTCAAGAGCGGTAATAATTTTCTTTAGGGTTCGACCTGGTAACATACTTTTTAGATGAATGTGACCCAGATAAAAACTTGGCACAGATATTGTAAATATGAACATTCTGACAAAGTTTCATCAAGATTGAATCACAACAGTGGCTTCTGAAGTGGTAACAAGGTTTAACTTAGATGGTAACCTAGTTTTTGAATGCATGTGAACCAGATTTGACCATGGTCTAGATATTGTCAAGATAAAGATATAGACACAGTTTCATAAAGATAGGTTGAAAAATGTGGACTCTAGACAGGTAATGAGCTCAAATTTGATGATGTAAGAGTGATGACTAATGACAATCGTAACCAGACATAGAGTGACAAAATAGCTCATCATGGAAACTTTGTGCTCAGGTGAGCTTACAATCTCAGCATCACTTTCATGTATTAACAATAATCCTATGCAGACAATTGTTCACAGCAGCCCAAATCAGTAAATTATTATAACAGCAACCCAAATCAGTCAATGATAATAACAGCAACCCAAATCAAAATTGTGCAAACAGCAACCTAAATCAGTCAATTTTATAACAGCAATGCAAATCAGTCAATTATTTAAACAGCATTCTAAATCAGTCAATTATTATAACAGCAACCCAAAAATCAGTCAATGATTATAACAGCAATACAAATCAGTCAATGATTATAACAGCAACCAAAATAAGTTAAGTATTAAAACAGCTTCCCAACTCAGTCAATTATTATAACAGCAACCCAAAGTAGTCAATTATTATAACAGCAACCCAAAGCAGTCAATTATTATAACAGCAACCCAAATCAGTTAATGATTATAACGGCAACCCAAATCAGTCAATGATTAAAACAGCAACCCAAATCAGTCAATGATTATAACAGCAACCCAAAGCAGTCAATGATTACAATGGCAACCCAAATCAGTCAATCATTAAAACAGCAACCTAAATCAGTCAATTATTATAACAGCAACCCAAATCAGTTAATGATTATAACGGCAACCCAAATCAGTCAATGATCAAAAAAAGAAACCCAAATCAGTCAATGATTATAACAGCAACCCAAAGCAGTCAATTGTTATAACAGCAACCCAAATCAGTTAATGATTATAACAGCAACCCAAATCAGTCAATGATTAAAACAGCAACCCAAATCAGTCAATAATTTTAACAGCAATACAAATCAGTCAATTATTATAACAGCAACCCAAATCAGTCAATGATTAAAACAGCAACTCAAATCAGTCAAAGATTATAACAGCAACCCAAATAAGTAGTTGATTATAACAGCAACCCAAAACAGTCAATGATTAAAATCATTATAACCAACAACACAAATCAGTCAATGATTATAACAGCAACCCTAAATCAGTCAATGATTATAACAGCAATACAAATCAGTCAATGATCATAACAACAACCCAATTTAGTATATTATTATACCAGCAACCCAAATCAATCAATGATTAAAACAGCAACCCAAATCAGTCAATGATTATAACAGCAACCCAAATCAGTCAATGATTAAAACAGCAACCCAAATCAGTTGATGATTATCACAGCAACCCAGATCCATCAATGATTAAAACAGCAACCCAAATCAGTTGATGATTATCAAAGCAATCCAAATCAGTAGTTGATTATAACAGCAACCCAAATCAGTCAATGATAAAAATCATTATAACCAGCAACCCAAATCAGTCAATAATTATAACAGCAACCCAAATCAGTCAATGATAATAACAGCGACCCAAATCACTCAAATGATTATAACAGCAACCTAAATCACTCAAATGATTATAACAGCAACCCAAATCAGTCAATGATAATAACAGCAACCCAAATCACTCAAATGATTATAACAGCAACCTTAATCACACAAATGATTATAACAGCAACCCAAATCACTCAAATGATTATAACAGCAACCCAAATTCAGTCAATGATTAAAACGGCAACCTAAATCAGTAATTGTGCAACCCAAATCAGTAATTGTGCTGAGAACAACCCACAGTAATTGTGCTGTGCTGAGAGAGCAACAGAAATCAGGAATTGTTCTTACAGGTCTTTTCGACAGAACAATTTGTTCAATCACACATCAACCTTTTAGTGCCAAGTACCCAGTAAGGCACACTTAGAAAAGGAAACCGTGTTAGTGCTTATATAACTGTCGCAAACATGCTTGATTCAAGATTGGATTCATTTCAAAATAAATGATGACCTTGTAATAAATCTTCTTGTTTCTTGCCTCTGAACATCTTAAGCAAATATCAAAAGACAAGTGGGATAAGACAAGTGGGATAATTGATTTAGTTTATTTTAATAAATTTTGTCTAATTGTACATACATATTTAATTCTGATACAATATCCTCAAATTACATCATGGTTTGATATTTTAAACAATATTGGGTGTTACATTTAAAACATGAGGGCCATGATGGCCCTGAATCGCTCACCTTTACTAGAATTGGCCGTTTACCTATTTTGACCCCAGATGACCCATATTCGATCCAAAATCAGATATTATCAAGATAAACATTCTGACCATATTTCATTAAGATCAGATGAAAACTATGACCTCTATTGTCTACGCAAGGTTTTTCTATGATTTGACCTAGTGACCTAGTTTCTGACCCCAGATTTCCTTAATACAATCCCAATCCAGATTTCATCAAGATAAACATTCTGACAAAGTTTCATAAAGATCTGATGGAAACTGTGACCTCTATTGTCTANTGAATTATTATAAAGAGTTATATCAAATTATTTTTTCCCATATCAGTGGACTTTTCGCGCGAAGAAGTTTGCTAATGAATTTATTTCCCCAATTTGTTGAAAATGCTGATAAAATTCCCAATTCCAAAGCCATGGGCTATCTTCCCAAAAAGTGGAAAAAAAACCCTGATTTCATTCATGCATTTTTTTTGCCAACATTTTGGGAATGGGACCAATATACACTTTTTGAGATTGGGAATGGGGGCAGAATTTTGGCCCCTAATTTGACCTAAAATACCCACTGTCATGTCACTGACTATGCAGTGAGTGTGAGCTAGCATATGCATATTGCAATAAAAACAATCCCTTTGAGTTACACCGCATAATCCGCATACAGGGGTTCTTTTCCTTCTGAAAGACCCGCCGACGTTCGGCCCTTTCCCCCAGATGTTTTATTCCCCTCTGACAGAATTTTTTCCCCAAGAAATGATTTTCCCCTATTTTTTTATATATTTTTTTCCTAACCTTTAATTATATAAGTTAACCTGATCCAGTGTGGAAAAATAATGCATAATTAAATCATCTGTCAGTGCCCCAGATAAGCTGCGTATCAGCGTTTTTCACCCTATTAAAAAGTTTAAAAACGCAAACAAATTCAATATAAATTATAATGCGTATTGAAAACACAATCAATTTGACTGTTACGCTAGTTCTTTAAATTTGATGCATATGATACAAGCCTCCATCGAAAATGCTTTGCGCAATTTCGGTATTTTCTTGTATCGCGACGACAGTTTTTTTTCAATCGAAAGTAAGCAAGCGCCTGGATGGAGGGGAGCAAAACAGTCGAAGTCATTCAAATGCTATGAGGACTAAATTTCATAGCAAATTAAGCGTCTGACCAAAATATTTAAGACTTGGGTGTATTTGTAAAGCGTCTGTACTTTCAGTTTCTATAAAGGTGTGTAATAAAATTGTCTAAGCGAGGTCGAAAGACATCCGCGATTGTTGCGCTAAAGCCGCTTAATATATGTCAATCGCAACCTTTTTCAAACCAAGTAGGCAAGAGCGAATTTGTACAGAATCATTCATGTTATCGGTTTGTTAGAAACTGTGTATGCAGCAGTTGAAAGCAGCGAGTTGACATCTAAAAAACATGACGGAAAGTCCATGACTGAAAAAACCTGTCAAAAATGGAAAGTCATTTTCCTGGTTAGAAATTGTTGACTTTGGTGGGACAGAAAAAGTTGAAATGTGCATACTGCACCCAGTCTGTGCAACACAAGTAAAGCAGCAATGATTTTATAGCATAATTTTGTATAACTTATTTCACCCTATTTAAAAACTAAAATCACCCTATTTTTCAAAATCAGTAGGTGAAAACCCTATTTCCCAAATAATTATCTGGGACACTGATCTGTTGCCTTGAATTTGTTTTAAGACAGTTAAATCCGTTAAATTGATTATTTAAGGCTTACTTATTTTTCCACAAAATCCGGCGTTTCGCACATTTTTTTTTCCCCTCGAAAAAGGCCAGGCCCTTTCCCCAAAATCAGATCAAAAACCCTGGCATAAATGTCCAAACTGCAGGAACACAATCTCAATTTTTATTACATTACATGTATATGCACTTGAATTGGTCCGGCAGGTTTAACAAAAATGTCGGTCCTGGCAACCGGCAAAATGTGAAATGAATGCAAACAAATCATTTTTTTTCTCAAAGTTGAAAATTCGAAGAGCAAACCAGTTACTACATCATGAAAATGAAATCGCTCATTGTTTTGATGTTTGCAATAAGTATGATACGTACAATTAGCAAATACATCTGGTTACACCGCACCTACTTCAAACTCAGTCGCAAAATCGGCAACTGCGTTATGCTAAAATGCAATTGAAAACCTAACAGTCAAAGATAAATGAAATAAGTTATCCAGACGATTTAATTACATGCAAACGCAGTGTGTTTGTTAACAGAAATTGACTTCCATTTTTGTCAGGTTTTCAGAAAGTCCCCCGGAAGCACGGTTTTTTCATGACTGCGTATGACGCAATTAAACGTTGCTTTGTATCGTTTTGCATTTAATCTAAATTTAAATTCACTTGTCCATAAATGGCCAGATTTTTGTTTAATTGATGTTGTAATTATATTGGATTTTCGGATAATATGCACATTAGAAAAGCGGTATGTATACATTTATCAATACACACTTATTTTTTTCAATTTCGTTTATTGTCTTTGATCTGTCGCGTGTTGGCTTCACCTTCACACCCCTGAAAACACAATACACACAATGGGTAATAATCATTACTATTCTATCTAAACGAAGTCAATGCATTCGAAACAACTTAATGTCCGATAGAATATTTTCAAGTTTTCAATGAAATTCAAAGTATTTATAGAACATCCGCGGACTGTCCAGAGTTCGCGAAAACCGGCAAATTTTACCCAGGAAACCAAGTGATTTAAGAAAATCGGTCGGACTGACCGACACAATCGGATGAAAAATGGCTTCAAACAGATCACTCAAAGTGCATATTGTACCATTGGATTAAAACTAAAAAGAAGGTAAATAGTTTGTGTTCAATTTATGTCAAAAACCTTGTTTTCTTACTTCATTTTGATGGTTTGATGTTTAAAATTGGATTAGAATTGACTATCGCATGCGAGTTCAACGGTATTTTTTTTAAGCAACCGAGTGCGTCCGCCATTTTGTTTCGTGCATTAAATTTCTCCACACAAAAAAACACATGAAAACTTGTTTCAACAAGCATTTGTGAGCATTTCTGTTTAATAGTTTAATTATTATAATTTTCTGTGAAGGATATATTTTTTGGGATACCAACAATTTCTGAAATCAAAAGAAGGTCATTCACTCTATGTACTATATTTCGGATATGTTCAAATTCGGACATGTACAATTAGGGATATTTATGTGTTTATTTGTTGTTGAAAGTTTGTAAAAATATGTTTTGTGTTATTTCAGACAAAAGCACGGAGGGTGGCAATTATCCTGGACCTTTCTATCAAGAAATAGGTGTGAAAACATTCATTCAATTGAACCCCGAATTCAACCACTGCTAACAGAAAACATTTAACAAGATGTGTAGTTTTAGAACTTAAGAAATTGGCTAATACACATTAATAGAAGTCATCTAAAGTAGTTAAATGGGCGTGTGCTATTCAGTCAATATCTAGTAATAGATAGTAACATACTTGTTATATGATGTTACTAGATAGTAACATACTTGTTATATGATGTTACTAGATAGTAACATACTTGCTATATGTCATTTTGATATAAATAAATACTATGTGTAACCGTCATTTCATTGTGTTTTCTCCCTTTTTGTTTGGTCTGACAAACACTCATCCGGTCTGACAGAATTTGTCAATCTGTCAGACCGTATGTCTGACAACAATCTGGAAGTTTGGTATTGTCTGCAGCTTTATTGCATTTGCATTTTACAGGAAATGGCTTGTGTCAGTTAAGTACACTGTATAATGTACACCCCCTTTGTGTCAAAACCGGATTTCTCTTGATAGAGCAACATACGCAGTATGAATGCGTGGATTACGTTGGATGTTAATGTCTCATGTCAACGGTAATTCAGTCTTAATTTTCTTTATTAAACATTGGACATAATTATTCCAATAGGTATCTTTAGGAAACAAAATTGTGTCTTTGTGGCGTATAAACGAATCTGCACTTAAACTTAATGAGCTTTATTAATAATACTAACTATAGCTCCAAAACTAAAAGCGCGCGTAATAACATACATGGCAAATCAAAGTAGATGCGCGCTAAAGGTAATGCAATAATGAAATTAAATATATTCATGTATCAGCATTGTACACACATGATATACATGCTGGCGATTATAGAGTGTACAGACATTTTCGATTTCAGAATTAAATATCTGGCTTATTTCGCATTTTTCGACACATGTTCTTCTTAACTTTTATTTATATTTATATTGAAATATACTTATAAGTTTTTTACACATTTTATATAAATTCATAAATATTTTACAAAATCGTGCAATCTTACTTTAAATATCAATTTCTACCTATTTGCGATAAAAAAAAAACAAATACACCTATTTCCCAATCTTAAGACTTCACGACGCTAATTTTCCCCAAATGCAGGGTTTTTACCTTGTACTTTTCCCAATTTGGAAAAAATATTGATGTATATATAATTAACATTTCCCCCAAAAATACTAAATCATTAAAGCTTTATTGACAGTGCTTGTATTGTCTAGTAACAATACAGATTGATTCACTTTTCAATTGTTCTTTGATAATTGTGTTACATACACGTACTTTACAGCTATAAACTGTGTGGCACCGACAGTCACTCTGCTCAATTGTTTTAATTGTTAATTTCTGTATTTAATGTGTTCATCGATACGCAAGGAAAAGGTCTGAAAACCTACCAAAGACGAGAACAAAGAACTCCATGTCCACAATTACAAAATGATGAAAATAAATCCAAACAATCATAATATAATATGTCTCCTTTCAAACATTCTTTCAATATAATTATCAATGTACTATAAACACTAACTCCTTCACTGACATCAGTTTGTTCTCCGTTTCACAGATCCAACTATATATTGCCCCATTTTATACCTCTGCAAATAATCTAGAGTCAATATTTGGACAGCCAAGGCTGTTCAACAGACACTTTTCTTTGAGCACACAAAGTTCAAGCTGAGACATGAAGCAGAAGTTCTTATTACTTCTCATGACTGGGACCTTTACAACTATACAACATTTATAGTGCTTACAAAATGTACCAATAAATACACCTTTAAACAAACTGTAAGTCTTTGTTATTTGAGCATTTATCTGACGGCGTATGCTAATGAGAGAACTCCTTACTCAAATTCTATCTAAGAATTACATTACGGAACAAAATTGATAAATTTAAGGGTTGTTTACATTNTGTTCAGCTGATTTAGCTGAACCCGAAATCAATGGCAAAGTTGATCAGGATTACAGACTTAAGATGTCTAATCTTGGAGCGCAGATTAAGAAGTTTAATCCCCTATTAATCAGGTTCAGGCACCTATCTTGTACAGTATAAATCTACTGCATATTTTCTCTACGTCTATTTAAGAGTCTGCTAACTGTGAGCAAACAGTCTTATCTGTCCTAGAAGAATTACACTGAACTGTTACTTGATAAATGTCCCAACTTGGCTATCAGGAACCCAAGAAAACTTGGAAACCAATTTTTACTTGCAACCCCTGGGTTATCAGCAATGCCCTTATACTGTATTAGGACAAACAATGAAACGTAAGCAAACTATTTTACTGGTAACACTAAGCAGATTAGCGTGATTGCTGGTAAATTGATGACTGTTCGATTACTGCAAGTAAAGTTGATTTAAGATACGAATGTGTGTACAAGAACTTTCACCCAACAGTATGACGATAGCATTCTGCATCTGTGATTAATATATCAATGCTGAAGTCTAATCCCAAAGAAGTTGGTGGAGTGTACAAGATTGCAAATGATTCCACAAATAGTGCATGTTGATAGACTTGCCTCATGAAGATTGGGGCAAGATTCAAGTTTCAACAAATCATGGTAGCCATAGAAAGGCTTCAAATACTGTTTTAATTGAGTTTCAGTCACTTATTTCATAGGCTGAGGAAGGGGCTCCAGGTGCTCTTTTACGCGCTACTTTTCCCCAATCTGCAGTGATTTTTTTTACCTGCGAGTCCCGCGTCCTTTCTTCAAATTATGAAACAGGCATATCTTCCATAATTCTTGACAACATTGCACCTAAGCTGTGTTTTTATCATTTTTTATGCGAGAGTAACTGAAATCCGGTAAAAATTAGACCAGTTTATAGGCATAATAATTGGATTTCTCACCTTTATTGTTACTTTAAGCATATTTGTACGCATACATTTTACAAATGACACTTATTGAAAACTAATTGAGCGTCCCCGGGACACACCTTTGCATAACTGGGTATAATGCAATCAAACATTGCTTTGTATCCAGTTGCATTAAATCTAAATTTAAATTCACTCGTCCATTGGTTGGTATTATTTAATCTGAACAGTGCCTGTGGCGTGCACACAGTGTTACCTGCTTTGCGCAAGTTCAATTGGAAAATGGCATATTTTTTATAAATTCTTAAAACACATTCATTGTCAATGTTGCCCAGATTGATTTATTTCTTGAATTTGTGGTTATATGGATTATCAGATATCAATATTTACTAGAAAAAAACAGTATGTATACGGTTATAAGGAAAAGTAGAGTTTATATGCATGTTTTTGCAAATGACACAATGACAACACATGGCAATGGCAAGAACAGCATTGAACTTGCTAAAAACGTGGTTTGTTTACAACGCAGGTTTGTGTCTTTGACGCAGTCATAAGCATTTTATTGTTGTTACAGTGAACATTTATTCAAGTGTAACAGACTAGATTAAAACTAGTAAGGAATAGTGTTATATAGGTTTTTGATAATAAAATATTTATATTATGAATTATTTGTATATTCATGCTTTATTTTAAATTAATTTTGAATGCGGCTGTTGTGATGCCGTATCTAAATGGCTTTTGGCTGAAAATGTGAAGATGGGTGCAATATTTAATGAGACCCCTTTTGGACCACCTACTGTTACCAAGTAAGGAGCCCTAGGACTCCTAAAATCTTAGTGAGACCACTGATTCCTCCTAAGTTTACTTTAATTTAACTGTAGTTTAACTATTTCACATGGGATTTCAACACTCAGTGATGAGACAACAGGCAGAAACAATCATATATATGCACCAAGGTGTAACTCTTTATGTTTCTAACTTACCATGGGCAAATACATAAAGACAAGTTCAGTTTTTAATGTAAACTAGTTTAACCTTGAAGAACAAATGAATGTTCATTTTTTTAACATTAAAACTTTACAAGTTTACACATAGAAGTTTAGCACTGTGTAATAGTTGAATAGTTGATCAAAAGAAATTACTAAGTGATATGCCTTCAATAATGTCATTGACCAACACACACTGCTATCAACATTTCAACATTGAACAATGTAAACACAACACAACCATTGTCCGGATAACTTCGAAAACTTTGTAATTCCTTAGTTACCACAAACCAAATATTTAACAAACTGTTCTGTGAGACAAAACTGCAATATTAAACATATAACATGCTAGTAAGAAGTGAACAAAATTTATTGTTGCCAATTAAAACGGTCGCAACGAGTAGAAACACGGTCAGAAATATGGACCATGCCGTGCCCTACTTTTTACAAAGACATATCAGTAAGCGACAGGTTTAAGTATAAAAAGAAACTTAGTTAACCCGAGTTACAACGTCAAACATACATATTTTCATAAAAGAGTACAGCACAGATTTTACTTAATGTCATACTGATAATGTTTTACCTCGTTTCATTAATAACTCGTAACAAATCTTTTCCCGCGAACTTCGCGAACAATTTCTCAATGGCGGCCTTGACATGTGGTCCCACAATGCTTTGCGGTTCGCACCTGTGAAGTTTTTGGAGATGTTTTGACTTTTCCGTTAAATGTCTTACCTTTGTCACAATGTCAAATTTGAATTTTTGTCATGAGGTTCACATTTTTCAAGCTAAAATGTTAAAGGTATTTATTCGTGTGTGTGTGTGTGTGTGTTTTTTTTTATATTATTAAAAGTGAAGTTGAAACTTGTGTTTAGTTATATGTTTAATCAGCTTTTTGAAAGCTATATACATGTATATTATACTGTACATACATGTGCCTCATTCTTTTGATATCGCCCGCTGCGAAATGTGTGTAATTGAATACATGGAACCAACACACGGGCTACGGGGCATTCGCTGTGCATGTCAACGTTTCAGCGCGGTATATCATAACCTTCCGCGCCTCGTTGACATTGCCCATAGGCATATATANTTTGCGTCACACATAGAACCCGTATTCTTAGGCCAAAGCATATGTTCTATGTTTCCATGTCAACGCCAAATAATATGGTAGCCCAAACGTTTGTTCGTTTACATTTTTCACGATACACGAGAAGTTTCCAACATTCATTAAAATGTTCAATCGAAGAAATCTTGTAAATATATATTTGTAATTGGTTCGTTAATAAATTTTAGATAATCTAGCGAATAAGCAAAAATGGCGTCGGTTAGAAACACAATGCCCCCTATTGCGCCGCTTTGATTTTTTTTTTACCTTTGACCTTGAAGGATGGCCTTGATACACATGCATGCCAAAAATCAAGTTGCTATGATCAATATTGCAAAAGTTATCACAAAACTTTAACCCAGGTTAAAGTGTTAAGACAGACACACACAATGACGGACAGACAGGCCAAAAACAATATACCCCCTTTTTTTTAAAAGGGGGCATAAACAAATAACTATATATAAACGTTTCAGTAACAGGAGTAATGGGTCATTTAAAATGTATGGTTATTAATATTTTAAGATAGCGGACTTATGTTATTGTTGCGTAAAAAAAACGTATATCTGTAATTGGACCGACCGGAATTGTTGTTTTTTTTTCCATTTAATTCAAACAGAGTGCAAATACAGAGATCGCCATGGCGTAGTGGATATGGTGTCCGCCTAGCGATCGGTAGGTCACGGGTTCGATCCCCCACCGTGGGAGCGTTCTCCCAGAACACCAAGTACTTGTTCTAGTCCCAGGAAACGGACTAGATAGCGTTTATAAAATAAGCCTTAGGCTTTCGATGCAATCGAGCTAAAATAAATAGGTTTAAACTCAAACAAAATAACATTTGCCTTTAAATAAAATATTTGGTCAGATGTACAGCAAATAAAAACTAAAATATAATAAATATTTATTAGACTTCAATTGTTATCTAAAAATGAATTGTGTGGAAAATATGTATTTATTTAATAAAGAACGTATCGCAAAACTGGATGATGGAAGTTATTTCCATGCTAAAATAGTCAGAACGTTATTGCACATTTTTAACAATGACACAATTGCGTATTTATATATGTATTGAATATATCAGAACGTTCACATAAATAATTAATTGAATATTAAATGTCGTTTTTTTAATTTAACTGTTAGGAATACGAAATTTTTACACATTTTCAATTACATAATAAATAAAATGATACGAATTGAAATGTTGAACAATTTAATTGATATAAATTTGCTTACATGTTTGTACTTACACGTTTGTCTAAATTACACATGTTTCTCGTATTTTATGTATATTTTAGATAAAAATATGATAGTTTAATAACTACAAAACATGTAGGATTAAAATCAATTTGAGAATTATAGACAAATGTTGCGACACTTGATGGCTGTTAATTAACATTGAGGGGTCACAGGACTCTTCCGTAGTAGACTGAAATATTCATTTATAAAAGCAAATTTTCATTTAAATTATACATATAACAGATTCCCGACGGCCGAGTTGTACATTTAAAAGGCATTTATTTTCAATATATNTGATATTTCCCTGTTTTAAAAGTATTGTAGTCACATAAACGGCTTCCAGTTTACAAAGTCACACTTTCCAGGATAAGCGTGTAACAGTAAAAAGTGTACAAACTTATGCCAGTAAACGACAACTGCCCTACTTGAATCAGAGGTAGGGGAAGAAGGGCCGTATGGATTTCATGACAATCAATACACAAGTTATGTGTCTTGGCCAGGTATCCAACCCATGATCCTGGAATTTGGAGTACAGCTCTCTACCAACTGAGCTAGCCAGCCCGGTTGGTATACAGGGTACCCATTTCTGACCTGATTGGTAGCATGAACATTATTTATGACATGCTTGTTATAAAATGGCTTGTTAGACCATATATTGTCTATCCTTCTTTTCAACCCAGCCCCATCATCCTATTTATGGAATAAGTTAGCCACCCAATTGCAATTGCTAGCATGAACTTTATTTATAACATGCTTATATGATTTTATTTTTTTTAAATCATGTCAGACCATATATTTTCTGTCAGCGTTTTTACAGTACAAGTTAGCCACCTGATTGCCAGGGTGAATGCCTGAGGTCCCCGGTCACTCTTCCTGACCAGATAGCTCCCATCTCCACCCAGTGTCAACAAGTCTTCTGCCTCTTCTCTGCTTATCAACCCATGATACCTGAAACAACAAATTTATATGCAAATGGGCCTCGCTCTGGGAAAACAGGGCTTGATGAATCTGCTAAAAAAGTCGTCCCAGACTATCTGGGATGGCACTTGACAGGCAAAAAACGTTTCGCCGAGCATTTTCGCCAACAGATAATTTTATTCGTCGAATTTGCAAAATTTTCGCCATTGGCAAATTTGGCGAACGACAGCGGAAGCCCTGGCAGTATGGAATTTTTCATGTAAAGGAAGTCTGTTCTATATGAAAATCCACTCTAGACGGAAAGTGTTGTCCCTGATAAGCTGTGCAGACAGCACATGCTAATATGGGACGACACTTTACACACATGCATTAAGCCTGGTTTTCCCAGAGCAGGGCTTATATTTTTAAAGGATTTGAATCATTTGTAAACAATTATACGAGGCTGGCATCATAAAGACCTAAAGAGCTTATCAGATTTTAGCTGGGTCTTGTGAAAATGGGTATTATGCCATATGCGGCCAGCATAGCTCCAGACCAAGCAGGGCCACACTGCTCGCTATGAAGTCACACGAGGTTTTGTGTTCTCATTAGCGGACATAATAACTTAGGATATGTAATAAGGACCATTTTCGCATGGCGTGGCTCATTTTATGTTCATCTGGAACAAATATTTCAAGTGTTCACAAGTTTGTTTTACTTATTTGCCATGGTAGCCTAAAGTTTTAGATCATAAAGAACCATGGACATGCGTCGAATTATGCATAGATATTTTTGTCTACAAGTTTTTAATGATAATTCTTACATGTGTATAAAAGATGTTTATTGAAAACATATTGACATTTCTACTTGTCACATATTATTGGGTTGTCCTTCATATTTCCGATAATAATTGTTTAAAGGAGCCTAACATTATCACACTGCTGCTTAACATTTCTAAATTATGTGTCTAAAATTGGGTTACAAACCACAAGACCATTCATATTCCTAATGTACTAATATTTTATAGGAAATACACATCAGGTTTATTAGTTTTAAAGGATAAAACGGTAAAAGGAAAAGAAACTTACTCAAAACTGTAATATGTTGGCTTGTTGGGTTGCTGGAAAAAAAAGGCAAATATAATGAACATCAGAGAATCTCAATTTGATTAAAATCAAAACCTCAAATACCCTTGGCAAAATTTTCGGCGTAAAGCAAGTACAAGGTCTTACAACCCTTTCAGTCAACCAATGACAGCCTTGCTTTCATGGCTTTTAAAACGAAATTGAACTGGGATGCCAGTATGTAGTTTTTAACATTCTTTTTTAAATTGTTATCAATAATTTTTTAAACACAATTTAATTTTGATGCACTTTGTCACTTACAATATCTCAATTTTGTTATAAACAACTAGTTTTCATGTTAACCCTTTGAGCGCTGGAACCAGATTTTGNTTTAGCAGACGACAAATTTCCCAGCATGCAAAGAGTTAAAAGAAACATAATCTCCAGAGCATTATGTAGACAGTAAAGTGCAAATAATCTGTAATTCAGACATGAATGCATGTAAAATGTAAAGGTAATCAGTAGTCAGTGTAATTCAGTCATGAATGCATGTTAAATGTAAAGGTAATCAGTAGTCAGTGTAATTCAGTCATGAATGCATGTTAAAAGTAAAGGTAATCAGTAGTCAGTGTAATTCAGTCATGAATGCATGTAAAATGTATAGGTAATCAGTAGTCACTGTAATTCAGTCATGAATGCATGTAAAATGTTAAGGTAATCAGTAGTCACTGTAATTCAGTCATGAATGCATGTAAAATGTAAAGGTAATCAGTAGTCACTGTAAT
>VMBQ01006954.1:0-49660 GCA_007657795.1 Dreissena rostriformis
TGTTGTCACAGAACGTCATCACATCGAAAACACGGGTATATTCTCTATCCTTAGAAAGCAACGTTAATTGTTCATATATAATTATCGTGTTGTTTGTATGTAAAACAACGTCACATGAAATGCATGGAACAACATGCATCTGCGCTTGATAATTGCACAAAGCGCAATTCAGCAATAACTACAAAAAATACGCGTTTTCACTTGTTAACGATACACTATTATTTTAATTGACAAGTGTATAATTAATGCTTTATAAACCACACTCTAAAAAGTGGAGAACGATGTCTAACAAGCGTTTAGGAAGACGACGCTACAAGGCACTGCGTCGACACATTAGTGGCAGGCGTTGATGAACGTCAAGAGGAATCATGCTTACCAAACTATTATTATTATTATTATTAAATGTTATAAAAACAAATTCTAAATAAGCAAATAATGCACATTACTAAGCAATGAGACAACAGGGTAAACGAAAACGGAATTGCAGCCAATCATATACTTTGGTTTAGCGCCCCACGCAGGGAAATTATTTTCATGAAAGCTAACGTTTGTGTGACGGATAACTCGTATATATATCAATTGCGTTGGATAAAATGGTTTATTCTTAAGCGAATAAATATTAGTTATCTCGAGACTCAGAAATTTCCATGAGATGTGACTAATCCGAAGATTTGTTTATATTAATACATATCTCTAAACATTTACATAAATAAAAGCAAACAAAGTATATTTTATAAAGATAAAACCTTCCTACCTGTTGCAGCCATTGCGTGTTGAATTGTTCCAAACGAGACCAGCAAGAGACCAATAATCTCCCCGAGTACCTGAAACCTGCACTTGTCCATGCTTTCAGTTTATATTTTCAACCGCCCGCTCTCTGCATTTGCAGAAGTAGAATGCGTAATAAATTTAGAAGCACACACATCTTTTTCCTTCATAAAATCAATACCCGGTGCACAGAAAACGTTGATTGGCTGCAGCGACAATTTCTATAGAGTCTAGTTTAACGTCTAAATAATTCAATTGGTTATACAGACAAAACGGTTTATTAAACAATATTCATGGAATCCCCAGTCTTGCATATTTTCTAATTACCGGCGATGATCGAACTTTCAAAGAAGTTAAGTATTTTACGCAACAGTGATAAAAATCGAAAACAGCTATAGTATAGAACATTTTTTCCACCCAATTATTCATTGACAGAAAAAAACAACATTTTAAGACATAATTATTTTATAACTTATAATAGGTAAGCCTTCACATGGCAAATTCTTACGCGTGACATGAGCAAGTCTGTATATAATTACGAATAATGTTAAGATACCTGTCTTTTATTTTGACAAATAACTGTTCCAATTGTAAAACATAATTCAATAATGCGCTAATTCACCTGACTGGCGCAATTATTCCGACCAAATCATTCAGTTTGGGAAAACAAATATAGACGTAGTAAAGACGGCAGTGTGTGTCTCTTAAGAAAAATAAAATAAAAACGACGACAATTGTGCCGGGGTCCCGCTGTCTGTTCCTGTGCGTGTATGCGACCTTCCCATCACGTCTTGATGTATTTTCACTGCGTTTATACTGCGGCGATTACCTACGTCATCAGAGCTTCCACGTACCGTTATTGGCGTGTCTTTTACAAGTCTATTGCGACCTTGAAGTGTGTACTACGACTGTGTTACGACCATACAGTGTCCGTTCTGCATGTATATACGTGGTCAAAATTCAGTACATAAACGTTATTGCCGAGGTCTATAGGTCGTGTTCTGGATAAACCTGCCATCACATGAGACAGGTTGAGTATCTGCTCAGTCTGCTGTAGTAATCCCGGTGAATAACCAACATGGACAGCTGGTCAGGAGCGACCGGACTGAACAGGAATAAAATTAAAGATACAATTTGTAATGTAGTAAAATACTGTGCAGTGTGGTCAAATATTCAAATTATCCTATTGCCCGAATATACAATGCCGTGAGATGTTCAAATCGTCCTATAGTACATCTTTGCAATGTGGTCGAATGTCCACATATTCCTACTGCGAAACTGTACAGTGCGCCGACAAACACGCATACTGTTAAGTGATGTATTCAATTTAACACGTACTGATTATTTGATATAAAGTGACAAACCAAACACATCGTTCTAAGTGCTTTTCATACGCGTACTATATTTATTTGTCATTCTTCAAATCAAAATCAAGTATAAATTTATGAAAATAAATAGCGTTGACGAGAAAAAAAATCGATTTTTACATTATCTGATTAGAACGATGCTGTATATTTAACGTCGACTCTATCCCAAGAAGTTGATTTCCAATACGCATGCTATTTTAAAATTAGGATTTGATAACATTTCTTGATTTTTTTATATTAATTCAGGCTTTCACCGGAAACAGATTAATAAAGCGTAAACTAGGTGTGTATCAAAATATTTTTTCTGGAGAGGAAGTTATGAATATTTATCGACAAAAAACAATATAATGTTGCAACGATTATTCACGTGCCCGTGTATGTTACGGACGCCCTTGCCGATATATAATTCTAAGCCACACCTAGTTTGTTATAAAAACGATTACCCTTTGCTCACTGTATGAATAACATACTTATAACGTTAAACAATGAGACTTTGTGTCCAAATGTGTTACATTGCACTTTTAAATGCATTACCGAAAATGTATATATTTTCTGATAAGTTTAGTCTTTTTACTATCAGCATTAGTATTAATAGTACTTAAAGTGGTAGCAGTGGTAGTAACTCTCGTAAATGTTGCTTTTTGTTGTGTTGTTATTGGTCGTGTTTTTGTTCGTGTTTTTGTCGATCTTGTTATGTTGTAATTTGTGTTTTGTCGTTCGCTTAATTAAATTATTCTGCTGATCACTTTTAGTTCTTGTGATCCGTCCTGTTGTTGCTGCTGTTCGGTTTGTTAAATAAGTGTAGTAGCATTAAGAGGTTGCAAGGGTATTTTAGTTAAGTGTTGTTAGCTGTTTCTGAACATGACGTTACTGTTTTACTAAGAACTGTCAATATGAATTATTTTGCACTACATAGCTGGTTTATTTTGGGAATAGTATTGTGTTTCTAAAACGATAACACATTGCCAGTCGAGATGACCGAGCATATAGAAGCTATTTAAAGCGTTTGACAATTGTATTTGTTTCTTGAATGTGTACCGTCGTCGTGTTTGATTTTCCGGTATGGCAAACCAAACGTGTACTTGATAGATCCGCTTCTAGAAGTTGCATGTAAAACATATATCGTCGTTGTTCGTATGCGTTCTGATACGTATTAGTTATACAGCCGCAGCCGCAACTCGGGTTTCTTACACATATCTCACCGTTACTGTATCCTTTAACGATTAAAACATACTGTTACATTTAATAAGTATAAATCGTCAGAAAAAAGTTCATCGATAAATTCGAAAATAAATATATTACGTTCATAACGTTTACAATTAATTAATCCTATTAATTTTGAACGCCTGAGTTGTGCAGCGGTAGCGGACTAGCTTTTGATCATAACATGTATGGGTTTTAATTCCGTGAGTGACATACTGTTTAATATACCATTTTTATTGCTCTTATAATTCTGTTAAACTTGTCTTACTCATATAGTTTTGTTGCAAAATTAATACATTTGTTTACACTTTATTACATATAATAACATATGTTAACAAACCCTGTAACATCAGTAGCCGTATACGAATAAAAGAGATTATTCAGGTATGCATGTCAGGTAAATGCTGACAAGCTTAATAAGTGGTTTCAATAATTTAACTTGTGGTTACATGGAGACATCTTGAATAAAACATATTATGCATGTGTTTTCATCGAAGCACATGCAGTTTTTAATATATTGTTCGGCATTTATATGCAAATCATTTATATGACATGGACTTGGTAAAAACATAAAGAGCGTGCCTTTCAAATGTTTCGTTTGTCATTATAAACCGCTGTAAATATTTTCATCTTGCTAGGCAACATCACGGGTTATTTGTGTGTTCACTTGTTTTTAATAAGACGAACTGATACATGATAAAAGACAATGACGTCAAAGCATTCGTAACTTATTTGTACATACAGCAGCACAAAGACGTTAATGCATTCGTAAATTATGCTTACATGTTTTTTAGAATGTCTCTGTAGAGCATTTATTGATACACACACACATAGGTCAAACTGCAGCAGTAACACTGAACATCATCATTGCGATTCAGAATATCATTACTGCACATATAACTTCTTCACTTATTTTATGTTGATTGGATATAAAACACATTCTCAATGTATCCGATAATCAAGAGTTGCCAACCAATTTCGCTGGCAATTCGTGTATACTCAGATTGTGCTGTTTGTATTTACCGTATTTACCATCCCTACTATATTATACATTTGAGATGTTTTCTGCTACATTTCGGTGTCGGTTTTACAGATTACGTTGTAGCACCGGATATTGAGCAGTGGGTTTCTTCCGTTGCTGGTTATTCCTCGGAGTATACGAAGGATTCAGGGTAACTATTATATAGTTATTGAATACATCTATTTCGATAACGCCTTGTGTGTGTGTGTGGTTGAAATCATTAATTTGCGTCTTACGATGTTTGATGAAAAATGTACCTTGACGCAACAAAATACGTATTTACTTTATTGTATTGGCGGTTTTTGTGTGATTGTCCAAAAGCGAAAATTGTTACCTTTATGTTTGTATTCATGCATGCAAGATTAGTATGGGGTTAAGATGCTGTGCTATGCACAAATGTTAATAAACTGGCATATATTGTCTTGATTCGATTAACACTTATGACGTGTTTGTTTCTTGCACCAGTTGACATTAGCGCATCACACGTGTTACTTTCTGTACACGCTGGGCGGCTAGTGCGTCACTGGGACAAATTGATGTTGACGATCCTGATTGTTATTCTCGTTGTCTAACTATCAAGTACACACTCTCTAAAGACCAGCAGATTGCGACGTATATTAAAACGTTGTTTGATGTAGACAGTCTTCACGTTATGTCTTAGAACCTGCAAAATGTAACGATTAACAGTTGTGTTTGCGTTACAAAAATAATCTAAGGACGGTTGAAATTGGATATGCCCTAATAGCTTTTTTCCTCTTTAAAGTTCGGCTTGTGTGTCTGTGTGTGTGTTGTGTGTTTTGTGGTCATTTGAAGTTCGTCGTGTGTGTCGGTGTGTTTGTTGTGTGTTTTGTAGTTATCTAAAGTTCGGCTTGTGTATCTGATAGTTTGTTGTGGGTATTGTGGTTATTTAAAGTTCGGCTTGTGTGTCTGTGTGTGTGTTGTGTGTTTTGTGGTTATTTTAAGTTCGAATTGTGTGTATGTGTGTTTGTTATGTGTTCTGTGGTTAACGAAAGTTCGGCTTGTGTGTATTTGTGCATTGTGTGTTTTGTGTTTAATTAAAGTTCGGTTTGTGTGTCGGTGTTTTTGTGTGTTCTGTATTGTACTATAGTTTGGCTTGTGTTTCTGCGTGTGTGTTTTGTGGTTATTTAAGTTTCGGCATGTGTGTCTGTTTGTTTGTTGTGTGTTCTGTGGCTATTTAAAGTTCGGGTTGTGTGTCTGTGTGTTTGTTGTGTGTTCTGTGGCTATTTAAAATTCAGCTTGTATGTGTGTGGTTATTGTGTGTTTTGTGGTTATATAAAGTTCGACTTGTGAGTCTGTGTGTAAGTTGAGTGTTTTGTGGTTATATAAAGTTCGACTGGTGTATCGGTGTGTTTTTTGAGTGTTCTGTGGTTAAATTTTAAGTTCGGCTTGTGTTTCGGTGTGTTTGTTGTGTGTTTAGTGGTTATTTAAAGTTCCGCTTGTGTGTCGGTGTTTTTGTTGTGTGTTCAGTGGTTTATTAAAGATCCGCTTGTGTGTCGGTGTGTTTATTGTGTATTTTGTGGTCATTTAAAGTTCGGCTTGTGCTTCGGTGTGTTTGTTGTGTGTTCAGTGGTAATTTCAAGTTCCGCTTGTGTGTCGTTGTTTTTGTTGTGTGTTCAGTGGTTAATTCAAGTTCCGCTTGTGTGTCGATGTGTTAATTGTATGTTCAGTGGTCATTTAAAGTTCGGCTTGTGTGGCTGAGTGTCTGTGGTGCGTTGTACTATAAGATGTGTACCGATACTTATATTGGCAGCTTATAATGTATTTGGGCACGAAGAGTTAGCCGTACCATAAGATTAGTTTTTAAAAAAGGTTGTCTGCTTGTTCGTTAAGTATCGTCCCAGATAAGCATGTGCATACCGAACAGGCTAAACAGGGACGACACTTTCCGCCTAAACTGGATTCTCGTCAGCAGCAGTCTTCCTTTAAACGAAAAAAACAATATAAGCGGAAAGTGTCGTACCCGATAAGCCTGTGCGGACTACACAGGCTAATCTGGAACGACACTTAAGGCACTTGCATTAAACCCCCTTATCACAGAGCGAGGCTCATTTGTTATTTGCGATATTAGATGGACCGCCAATCAGATCATTGGAGCAGCACACGTTTACCCGACCTATGTCGATAAACAAGGGTCGTGGGCTCAAAAAGAAGAGTCGAATGGAGACGAGTACATTGAGGTATGTGCCGTTAAATGTTGCTTTTGTAATGGACTGGTGCATTAGTGTGTAAGTGAAGCGATCACATGGGTCAGCACGGCATCCATAAGCATCGCTTTATCTGCCTTAAGTCGTAAAATCATTTCCACTTTACGGTAATTTATCTTCTTTGTTGTAAAAAATAACACTTACTCAATATTATTTGCGACATTTATTTAATAGTCAATTTTTATAAAAACATAATTATATATGATCACAAAATTGACAACATATGCTTTAAAAGTACACAAATAACGTATATAAAGGGCTATAGGTAAAATGCACAATCTTTAAATTATGTGTGGGTTTATTAAATATAATAGGTGAACAATTAATATAATCTTCATTTTAAACAATCAATAATTATATTTTAAAATGACTTTAAGAAACAATAATTCACGGTGACCTTTCAATGTCTTTATCTACATTTTATGCTCGTATAGTTGTCTTCAGGGTATTTAAAGGTCAAACACTTTTGTGCATTATCAACAGCAATACAAATTATGGATTTGTATCGCATGTCCAATAAGTTTACCATGTAACCCAATTCTAAAACTAATGCAGAGTTTCAACTGGTATAACCCCTAGATATATAGTTTGTGTTCCTCGTCTGTTTTTTTTATTGGATCAATATAATACAATTAAAAACGTTCAGCTTATTCGTTTCGTGTTAAACTAGGTGCATGGTTCAGTATGCATGTATTTTAAATAAATTTATTACCACGCAAATTGCATGCATTTTAAGAATGTCGTATTGTAAAAACAAACATAATTATCTAAACAATAATTCACGGAGGCCCTTAATTGAAATTTAAAGAGGTGACAATCAACATTGTAAAAATTATAACATTCTGGATATTTAAAAAAAAAACAAATGCCTGAAAAGACCATGCATCCTAGAATGCTTAATATGTTACGGACTGGTTGACTTTATTTGTAAAAGAAACAAGTTGTAAATTCATACTTGTATCGTAAATATTGAATATTATAGTTTGGGTTTAAGAATAATGTAGAATGAGGCGAACAATTATACGTAAATTTAATATAAGCATGTGATATCTGACAACTTCCCAGCGTATTTCTGGAACAAAAATGGGTATTGTATTCATACAATGTAATATTGTGTTCATCATTTGATAAAGAATTACAAGGGTCTCTGTCACTTCAAACCATTTCTGACGAAATGTTATACAACTAAATAACATTAATTAATTTATTCGTTTACGTATATGTACGTTTTGCTGTATGCAAAACGTAATATGTTTGGAACTATACACAATAAAATACTTCACAAACTCTGTACATGTATTAGAGTTCATTGTTTAAACTATATTCATTTTTTGATACATGTTTGACTATATATTTCTTAATCGTGAATGATATTAAGTTTTCACGATAATTATACGTAGTGCTTTCTTTTCTTTCAAACTCTTTAACACACAATATGGTAATTGTGCACAAATTTCATCCGTGAATGCTTCGTTTAAACGCAAAATTTATCAACTTTCGTTTGACTGAAGCCCTAAATGAGCACCTACTTTGATGCGTATAGTCTACTTTCAGGTAATGTTTGCGGCGAAGTTTACGTGACTAAAGTTGACATCTATGGGACGTGGCACTCTGGGAGCGTGACGTCAATCAAGGGGCGTCAATCAGGACAGTGGATCGTTCTGTGGTCGGGGGCCGCAAGTCATAAACAAAACTCCCGCATTTTTAGCCCGCCCCTTTTGGAACGCAGTTTTGTACTTTTTGTGTGGAAGAGTTCCTTTTTTTTTATTTTATCAGACGTTGTAAAATGTAGACATAAATGTAAGTGATATAAAACGTTATTGTACTGCCTTTGGGGACTCAATTCTATAAAAAAGGACACTTCCGCGAAGATTGGACCCAAAACAATGAACTGACGACATATTTTGACATTAATTTTATAATTCCAGTGAGATATCCCACAATATTGAAAAATAATTAACTGAAAATAAAATATGTTTCTTTTTGTTACGACATCGACACTTGAAAGTAAGGCAATTTAAATATTTTCATTTACAAAATATTAGAATTATTGTCACCTTTTCTTGTGAATATATACCGCAATATCACATCAGCAACAAACACACATATAGTACAAGCATCGCTTAGAGAGCTAGTTTAAAAGCGTAACGGCAGAGTATAGAGTTTTTTGCATCGGAACAATACGGTATTGGATTCGTTTTCCATTACAATTTGGGTTGGGTTTTAGTTGGGTTATAATACTTTAAAAAGCACATTGCAAATATATGCATAAATAATTATCCGACATCATAATGCTAAAGTATTAAGTGTCATACGTGTATTACATGACTACAGATAATTTTTTGAATTATGTACAAAGTGATATGTACACAGTGATTTATCAAATAAGAATCGTTTTTAACCCATGGTGATGTAAACATATTGTATAATATTAGTGTGGTAGGATCATATGCATGTAAAAGAGAGATCCATTATTGAATGTAGTGATGAAACAATTTTAATTATTTCAGTAAAGTAAACTGCAACAAAATGATACAACCGGTGATTAAGATTTTCAATATTTTATTTGAATATCGAATCTTAAACCATAGCAATTAAGTCTAGCTGTTTTGGGTATTCTAAATGGATCATTTAGAAAGGGAAAAAACTCTGCTGTTTCTTGTGAGAATGATTGGAAGAGTTAGCTTTCCTTTTCTGCACTCGTTTTTATAATAATAACAGGTCATTGATGAGTCTATTCAAGTCTCAGTTTATTCAAGCCTCATCACCTTAGAAATATTGTACTTATGTTTTTTGTAATAAAATATGAATATTACATCATGTGATATATGTGATGTTATGGAAATATTGAAATATCAAATTAATATATGTTGTGTAAATACTGTATGTTTCTCTAGAAAATTGATTTTGAATTTCCACTGGATGCGAGATGTAGGATCTGTATTAAAACATTATTGTTTATTTAACCATGACGTTTTTTTTTATGCAATATATTAATATGACTACATCATGTTATGTGATCTGTGTTGAACAAGGACCATAAAGGTTTATTTCAACTGTGTTAATATGTATATGTATTTGTTGAAATAAAAGTTCTCTCTCTATATAATTTTTCAGGTAACTCTTTCTATCATATTGGACGTTATATTGAGTATTAACTCAACCACATAGCTTACCATCGGGAGCAACATATAAGCTTTGTTCTGGGAAAACTGGGCCTAATGCATGTGCGCAAAGTGTCGTCCCAGATTAGCCTGTGCAGTCCGCAAAGGCTAATCTGGGACAACACTTTCCGCATAAAATATATTTTCGTTTACAAGAGACTGCCTTTAAATAAAAAAATCAATAAAAGCGGAAAGTGTTGTCCCTGATTAGTCTGTGCTCACTGATCAGGCTAATATGGGAAGACACTTTACGTAGATGCATTAAGACCAGTTTCCTCAGAACGCAACTCATCTATAAATGTGATGGCATTTATATACAGAGAAGAACTACTTTATCAACTTACTTTATATGTTGCTCCCGATGGTAAGCTATGTGTATGAATTCATACTCAATATCACGCCCAATATGATAGAAAGAGTCATCATAAAAATTATATAAAGCAATGTGCTTCTGGAGTTTCACTTCTTTATATTGCAGAAAAGTGAGACCTAAATCAAGAAACAATATACATGCAGCCAACCGTCTGCATTCTTATAGTTTTTTTTAAGTTCTTACAATATTGTACATCTGACTTACCAGACGACCGAATGTTTCACGAATCACATTCAAATCGAGGTGGACACGTCCCTTTCTAAATCGTGGGTCGAGATAGATGCCGTGAAGCTGCACGGGAAAGAAATCATACAAAGGTAAACATAGTTGCAATTCGGAAATGTATATATTTACATTACACACTATTTGTTTCAACCTCCCGTGCAGATATTTGAATTGTTCCGAGTATAGCTCGCATAAAACATTGCCGCCATTATACACCTTAACATATTTAATATGGTCGATTCAAATAACATTGTTATTATATATTATATATTAAATATATTTGTATCGTTTCTATTTTCTCTTATATATTTTTCCTATAAACTATCAAAAATTACAATGTTTCTAAAAGATTGCTTTGATATTCAAGACATAATAAACAATTGAAACCTATACTGTTTTCGTATATTGAAGGATTTTACTTAATAATGCCGTTTACGTTTATGGGAGGAAGCGATTTTGAGGCGTAATTTTACGTGAATTGCTCAAGTCTACGATCAACTTCTAGAATTTACTATGTTGTACCACAGTCGGACGTTTGCAAGACGTCGAGGTCTATACCGCTAGTGAGAAAAACGCAAACACGTTAGCCAACATCCAGGCTGGTGTAGCCGGTGACAGTGTAACTTTCACCCAGGATATATTTGCACGATGGATCAAAGTCACACGACGAACGCCCTTTAAAGCACTCAGCTTATGCGAGGTAATGGTTTTCGGTTGTCTGTCGAATGACGCAGGTAAGAAGACGTTTGAATTGCCATTTCGTTGCTTTTGTTCGCGAATGCCTAGAGCCTCAACATGGCAGATTCCCAACAGACTCGGAAAATCGCTTTATAGTTCTAATTATTATAAAGAGCCTTCTTTTTAAGATCGTATTTATAGCTGTTTTATTTTCAATTAAGAGGATGGGCTCATACACATTTAATAAATCGAGAAACCAGTCAGATTGTTTTTAATTTAAAACATGTTCTTACCCGATGGGAGGCGTATAGTAATGCTTATAGGGTCATTGTCGACCTGAATTGGCCCACAAGTCAACCGGGATGACTAGAAGCCGATTCTTGTCACCCTAGGGTGACTTCAAGCCGACGCTAGTCACCCCCGGGTGACAAGAAGCCGATTGTCGTCACCCGGGGGTGACATGAAGCCGATTCTTGTCACCCGGGGGTGACTTCAAGCCGATTCTAGTCACCCTCGAAATCAGCATAAATTGGGCAGTATTTACGGATCTTTAAAGAGAGATCTTTGTTTTACAAACGCTATTTAAATATTAACTTTTTACGGTTATGCTGTCTTAGATCCCTCTGATATGGACAGCGGGAAATTTAAACAGTCGAATCGAATTTGGTAAATTGTAGACATTAAAGAATTAAAATATTACCTCTATTTGTTGACGTATACCAATAACTGTTTTATAGATCTACGTTTGAGTATTCTCATTTACATATAGATAATATTGGGTTGGTGACTTTTTATATCATGTGATATCTGCCAGTCTGATATGGCTTAAGAATGAGACTGATATACTTTATTTAAGATGCCAGAATTATTTTATCATAATTAAAAATATTATATTTTGCAATTAACTGTAGGCCTACTCTTTGGATCAATGTGTATTGAAAATATTATATTAAGAAGAGATTGACGCGTTCATACGGCTGTATGTTTTAAGAATGTGCTCCATGTTTGCCTAAACAATTCATGTGTGTGTTTTATGTGTGATATCGTTTCCTCTATGTTTAGCCCATGGATCAAGTAGCTCATATATTGCTTTAATAAAGGTGCGATGCTTTCGCATTTACAGTTAACAAAAGCATTTGACTAAAAGAATGATAAAATTAAAGGCATTATTATTTTGCACTTGTGTGCACTTTGGATTACTAAGGGAAATTATTTCAACCGACCGGTATAGCAAAAGATATTTTACAAAATAACAGTATTTTACACGTTCAATTAAATCAAGTTCTTCTAAAATAAGTTATAGAAGAACTTGATTTAATCGAACGTGTAAAATACAATTTTGTTGTTGGATAATAATTATTCTTCTTTTATACCAATCTGAATAAAATATTAACTTTGTATTTCAAAGTATATTTGTATTGCTTTAATTATCACAGAACAGAACATAACAGTACTTTATTCGTTTTCACAGATTACAAAACAATAACATTTTGAAATATCATGTACGAAAGCTTTAATGAATGTCATTTGTCCCATAATACTAAGTTTTATATGTTGCATTAGTTAAATGTTAACAAATTTAATTATTTGATCTTTAGCGTAAGATTATCGATAATGTTTAAGTGATAAGTATAATGAAATGTTATGTCTAACGTTTTGGTACTTTGTGACGTGATTTTTTTTTTTTTGATATTTCATTTTTTTTATAGTGAACCATTTCTGATATTTGTTGTTGTTTGAAGAGAAAAGTCGACCAGGATTTTTATTAAGCTTTCTTATGATATTTGAGATGCCAACATATTCGTGTATTTATTTATATAATATTGATTTGACAATATAAACAACGCGGAGTATAGGGATAACCTTGTCTAATCTCTTGTTTAATTTTCAAAATAACCGAAAATTTGTCGTTATTGACTACATATATCATTGTAAAAGACCTTGAACCACTGCATCAGGTCGTTTCCAAAATTCAAATGGTGTTAGGATTTTAAGCATTTTGACATACAAGACTTATTTAGGCTATACAAATATTTCTCAAAGTCTGCGATAAGACATTGATACCGGTAATTTTGGTAATTATAGTCGATAATGTAATTAAACGCACGTTTCTTTACCATATACCTATTTTTTGTAAAGCCTTATTATATTTGACAGTATCTTTTTGAATATATTTTAAATGACTTAAGTGACTATTTTGTTAGCAATGTTAAATAAACTAATAGGTCTCAAGTGTGTAATGTATTGCAAATATTTCATGTGTTTCCATAACAAGTTGAGTTACAGATGTGTAGTTTAAATATTAGATGCAACTATGTATGCCCTCCATAATTTACCATGTTAACCAGATCATAACATTATTGTTCAACTTCTCCCACTACCATTACTTATAAACTGTATAATGCATATATATATTGTAGGCTTTGAGCTTGTATAAGATTTTCTGCTGAATAAATGCTGTTGTTGTTGTTGGTGTGTATTTCTTTGCTTTTGTAGAGATGTTTGTTTACCATACCTAATTTATGTTGCCGACCTAATGTTTTCGAATTTAACGTTTTTCTAATTTGTCGGGTCATATTCTTTTATTTAACTAAGAAAAATACATAACGTTAACCGATCAACCCTAAATTATTTTGCCGACAGGGACCAGAAACATGATTTCTTTTTTGGGTAAGGGTGTCCTCATATAACGAATCAGTTATAATCACCACTCAGTTTTATATCCAGTAGGGATAAAGATATACATATTTCATAGTAAAAACACTCTTTTATTCTAATATTTCGCCCAAATGGGCTTTATCAAAGTATACAAATACGAATTCACTACATAGTTATAACTGTCATATAACCAATAAAGTAAATGTTTTACAACGTCAAATATGACAGGAAATGACGTCATGACGTCGTACTTAACCATGTGATATACAATTGCGCCAAAATAAATAACATACATGACAATTTGTTGTATGGTTCTTATACTTGATCAGAAGTTCATGCTCATTGTAATTTTCAAAATTGAATTTGATAATAATAATTATAACAATAACATTATATTGTCATATCAATAATAATAATTATATTAATGATAACAATAATTACTCTAATAATAATATAGATATTTACTGTACCAACCTAAAAATAATATTCACAAAATCAAAATTCCTATTTTGTAGTCAGCAATATTAATATAATATCTCAACATTAATTCTTAATGACTATATTTATCAACATTCAAAGAAACTGAAATGATTATTAATGAATGAATTATAATAATTTAAATTCCAATCTTTTAAATGAAGTTAAATTATAATGTATTGTGTTCATACATATGCACACATATATACGCATTCCTTCACACATGTACATACTCACTCATACACTTGCACATATAATTACAGATACACAAATAAACAAGAAGCAAAGTTGAAAGGAAATCCAAAAATCCATAAAAATAACAATCCATACCGGACAATAGTGAATGGCATTAGGACGGCCACAGAAAACATGGCAGAGGTTGCAGAGAAAGAGTTGAATGAGTTTGTAGAAACAACACCAAGTTATATTAAAGATACAACAGATTTTCTGACAAAACTGCAAGAAATCCCCAATGAAATTCCAGAAAATACAATGCTTTTCTGCTTTGATGTTACAAAACTTTATCCATCCATTCCTAAACAAAAAGGCTTAGAGGCATGTAGAGAAGCACTTGATACTAGAACAGACAAAACCATCCCTTCAAAAGCAATAGAAGAAATGATAACAACCGTTCTTGACAACAATATTATAACATTCAATGGGACTGAGTATAAACAAAGAAAAGGAGTTGCCATAGGCTCAAAGTTGGGGAGGAATTTTGCATGTGCCTATATGCGTAAATGGGATGAAGAACTAATGAAGAATGAGTTCATACCAATCTTTTACAAAAGATACATCGACGATGGATTTGGATTTTGGACACATGGACTGGAGAAACTTAATGAGTTCCTTATGTTTGCAAACCAGATTGATGAAAGTATTCAAGTAGAAATGAGAGTTGGTGCGAAAGAAATAGAATTTCTGGATACTATCGTGAAGATAGAAGATAGGAAAGTTATNTAAAAGATTGGAATTAAAATTATTATAAATAATTAATTATTAATCATTTCAGTTTGTTTAAATGTTGATAAATATAGTCAATAAGAATTAATGTTGAGATATTATATTAATATTGCTGACTACAAAATAGGAATTTTGATTTTGTGAATATTTTTTTTAGGTTGGTACAGTAAATATCTATATTATTATTATAGTAATTATTGTTATCATTAATATAGTTATTATTATTGATATAACAATATAATGTTATTGTTATACTTTTTATTATCAAATTCAATTTGGAAAATTACAATGGGCATGAATTTCTGATCAAGTATAAGAACCATACAACAAAATGTCATGTATGTTATGTATTTTGGCGCAATTGTATATCACATGGTAAAGTACGACGTCATGACGTCATTTCCTGTCATATTTGACGTTGTAAAACATTTACTTTATTGGTGTATATGACAGTTATAACTTTGTAGTGAATTCGTATTTGTAAACTTTGATAAAGCCCGTTTGGGTGAAATATTAGAATAAAAGATTGTTTTTACTATGAAACAGTTATAATCATTCAAACATTTAAAGGAAAAACTGTACTACAAGTGTTTCATTTCACATATACACCGTATTGGAAATAAATATTTAAAAGTTCAAAAACCTTTATTATATCTCTATCTAGAAGAGTCCAACATCAACAACATTCCAAACTGTTTACAAGAGACATGTATGTCACTTAAGCTCGATTGGTCATTGTCGGCTCGGGAACTACTTAAATGTACACCGGGTACGGAAAAAATACTAAAACGTACCCGGGGACACTTAATTGGTCGTTGTCGGCTCATTTGTTGAAACTAATTATGTTAATCTTTATGTCAATATTTTGTAAAATGGCGTCAATATTATCGAAACACATACTCAAAAAAGCATGTTGAGGCAGGCTTTGTTCAAAGAGAATTTTGTTTCGTATTCCGAAGCGCGTGTCACGACATCGGATTTTGTGCGGATATAAAACTCGGGTACAGTCTAAATTGGCCAGGTACGTTTTAGTATATTTAGCGTACCCGGGATACATTTTAGTATACTTAAGAGTACCCGTTGTACTTTTAAGTAGTACCCGAGCCAACAATGACCAATCGAACGTCACTTTATTGTACAGAAACTGTTAGATAAGGCTTTGGCAGTAGTTCAAAGCAGTTCCATACCGGTCGGATGAAAACCTCATTCAATTAAAATAGTGTGCATTACCTTGACATTACCCTCGGTATGATCACTTGTACTAAAATATGATAAGTATTGAGCACAGTGATATATTTAAACATTTACAAGACAAATGGCCAATAATGAAAAAAGGTCTTGCATATAACCGTCTCATTGCTGTTGAAGTGTATACCAAGTTGTATGATTATTTCTAATGTACCTTATTACACATAGCATTATGTTGTGTCATTTGATGTTTGTACTAGTTACCTGACATATGACATCTGCAGAAATGAATGGTCAAGCACAATTCTCTAATCCTTGTTAATATATAAACCAAGTTTAATTATCATATTTTATGTACTATTCTAGTTATTGCATTTGTTTGTTGACGAACATACGTACGTATGGATGAAAAGACAGGCAAAAGCCACACATATAGCCGAATTTGTACACATAGTACCAGGATCATATGTTATGAAGTAAATACGATAGTAAGATGTGTTCTATCTTTAGTAATAGTGCCTTGACCTTTGACTTATACACTTGCTATTTTATAAGTGCCAGAACTTTCCGTACTTTCTGAAAATTTGTAAGATCCAGTGTACTCTTCTAGTTATTTCAGATGGATTGAAGAACGCATGGATGAGCAGACAAAAAAGACAGAATCTCGTTAAAAAAGTGACGTGAATAATCGTCGCATTGCCCTTTATAAGCATTTGAGCCTCGCTTTGTGCAAAGGGGGCTAAATGCATGTGCGTAAAGTGTCGTCCCTGATTAGCCTGTGCGGAGAGCACAGGCTAAAATAAGCCACAAACAAATTACCGTTTGTTATAGGTAACCAAGTCTGACTTCAATTTTCTTTTTTTGTTATGTTTTATTATTCCTAAAGACATAACCACACATAAACTCTATCAACTTAATAACACTTAAACAGTTGCTGTACTACTTTTCCCACACTCATACACACGCGCACATTTATCCTCAAATACACATTGATTTCATATTATACTTGTACCTATATGATCATGTTTAAGTTACTAATATACATATTTAAGACATAAATAAATGTCTGATATTGTTAGCATTTTAAACATACTTAAGATATGTATAACCTGAATAATTATATGTCACTGTAAGTTATTGTTGATATACAACAGTGTGGTCATTGGAATGGCTTTCAATGTTTTTTCGAATGGCAATTAGTTTCAACGGTAGATTGGTTCTATTTAAGAAAATGTAGTTCATATGTGTCCTTCATTAAAGGTTTTTCTGCTTCAATGTATATGTTTTGATTGAGATAATTTATAAAACGTTCAAAAACATGTACTTTGATGCATGTGGCCTTTAAAACATCCATTCTTTCATTAATATAATACTAAAATTAATATTATTTATATTTGTTTTTGGTTTTCGTGAAACATAGAAAAGCATATATCTGGTTGTAACTTTAATTGTATTTATTATGTACAGCACTATTAAATAAACAATGTTTATATCTAATGATCGAATTACTAAAAACTGAAAACACAATGTTGCTACACAAAGTATGTTGTTACATGTACAAATCATTTATATTACAATATTAGTACATTTAGTACATTAAATGTCTTTTATCAATAGCCATTATTATATTTTCAATGAATGTATCGTGCCAGTTTCTAAATTTCTTTTACGACAATATGGCTGTATTTTACGAATTTTAATGCATCGAATTACAGGTATTATGTCTGAATGTTACATGGTATTTTGACAATCTATATTTTAGATTTCGTAGGTGGTCTCTATACGATTTTTAAAATGCTTGTTAATTAAAACCAAACGTAGTAATTTTAATACATTTTGGTGTGCGTGTTTGTTTCGCTACAGACACCGTTTCATAATATCAGTTTTATTCAATATTAAATATTAATAAAAAATTGTACGGTAACCGAATATGTTTTGCTTCCTATATTTCCGTTTTGTATAGGTATCAAGCAAGGGCTAATGCTTATGCTAATGTTACATAATTGACATGTATTTTAATACAGCAAACTGTTAGGTATTATTCATATTACATATTATTATTACAATTGTCAAAATAAAGACATAATATGTATAAAATACACTACATTTTATATTTTTCTCTAATTAATTAGCTACATTACAATTTAATAAGACATATTCAATTACAATATCACTTTATTATTGATATACATGTGATTGATCACCTCTCATGTATCTGATCATGGTCAGCACCCACGTTCACTCATATACGATATGCTTCTCGATTGCAAGGGGTATATGAGTTTTTAGAAACAAAATCGAATAAATGAATACTTGATGAGACAATTTATTTTATCTGTGTCCAATTCTGAGTGAAAAGTCAACAAAGTAAACGACGTTATATTAAAACAGTTACATGTAGGGGCGACGTTGAAGATCGCCGAATGAACCGTTTGTCAGCAATATATAATGAAAACACGCAAAAAGTATTGGTTTGTGCACAGGTTTTTGCATCGATTACAAATTAAATACGGAGGCAATCGATACATTTTTTCCTGAGCCGCTGCTTCCAGTGCAGTCTCGCCTTTATGGTGACGTCAGTGACGTTGCAGCAACGTTGCCGTTATCCGAAATATTGCCCTTTGATACGTCATAAGAGCGTTACAGTTGCACTTAATTCGGCGTTGCACTGTGACCTCGAGAGAAGGAGTGTTTAAAGGTGCCCATGGTCCCTAGTCGCGTGCAAAAGATAATAATAATCTTTACGAAGTGTTGGTTTCCATCAAACGTATTTTTTTTTAAATAAATAAGTTTGCAGGCATTTACAAATATGCATTTGGTTTGACTTTTAATTTCAAACATGTTTGGTATGAAATCCTTTGTGTTCTGTAATTGATGTACTATTCGATAATATATATCCAAATGTGCCATTTTTAGCAGTCGTTTATAACATAAACATAAAAAGCCATTCACGGTATTATGTGCAACATTCACTGTCCGCACAGTCTAATCAGGGACGACACCTTCCGCTTTTAGTGTATATTTCGTTTAAAGGATGACAAGTCTTGACGAAAATTTAGTTTTTAACCCCATGTTAACAGAGCGCAGCACAAACATGTTGTTTTACTCAACAGAAAGATCCGCAGATACTGGAATTAGTCCATACAGAGGCATAACCGGTGTTATGATACATGTGTATGATATCAAATCAGCCACTGTTCCTCATGTAAATGGTGTAAGTATTTGTTATTAAAATGGTAGCTTATTTTCACTTCTTGTAAATATATCGGATTTCTAAAAGAAAAGACCATTTTAAATAAAATTATCTAAAATGTCTTCATTCACGGTTAATTGGTTCTCAAATGCTAATAATAAAACGAGTTTCTATATTTTGTAAATTACTTTTCTGTTATTTTCATTATTCAACGTTTACTATACATAAGTCTGAAATCAGCTACATTAAAAGCATTTCTGATGTAAAACTCTAACCATATATAAGTGATACACATGTATAGGTTGTGCAGTGAAACTTGTAGTGTTCATATTCATGGCTCGCACAACTACTAAATACATCAAGCGAAACTCTCAAAATAAAAAATCAGAGGCGTTGAGGTTCAATTTAAATTGCCATTTTGAATAGTCAATGAAACCCCTTTTCTAATGTTTAAGTATTTACTAGTTTCCATTTAATGTAAAGTCTGGTGTTGGGGTAAAAATCGCTACAATAAAACGGTAAACGAAAAACGATCCTTGAGTGATAAGTTATGTGTGACTTTTCTAGTGAATTCTGAAATAAGTAAATATCCTGACTCGAGCCCCGGGTTTACGTTATAACCGGACCCACAGGTTAACTCATGACTAGAGCGCCACGTTCACGTAATGAACAGAGCCACATGTTAACTCAATACTGGAGCCGCATGTTTACTGAATGAACGGAGCCCCAGGTTTCCATCATTACTGGAGCCCCATGTTAACTCTTGACTGGAGCCTCAGTTTTTTCTCATGACTGGAGCCCCATGTGTTCTGCATGAACAGAGCCCCACGTTTACATCATTACTGGAGTCCCATGTTTACTCCTGACTGGAGCCTCAGGTTTTCTCCTGACTGGAGCCTCATGTTTACCCCTGACTGGAGTCCCATGTAAACACATAACTGAAGCCTCAGATTTACTCCTGACTGGAGCCCCATGTTTACTCCTGACTAGAGTCTCACGTTTACCCCTGACTGGAGCCTCACGTTTATCCCTGACTGTAGCCCCAGCTTTACTCCTGACTGGAACCTCAATTTCCTCCTGACTGGAGCCCCAGGTTTACTCCTGACGGGAGCCCTAGGTTTACTCCTAACTGGAGCCCCATGTTTACTCCTGACTGAAGCCCAATGTTTACTCCTGACAGGAGCCTCAGGTGTACTCCTGACTGGAGCCTTAGGTTTACTCCTGACTGGAGCCTCAGGTTAACCCCTGGCTGGAGCCCCAGGTTTACTCCTGACTGGTGCCCCAGATTTATCACTGACAGGAGACCCAGGTTTACTCCTGACTGGAGCCCCAGGTTTACCCTTGACTAGAGCCCCAGGTTAACTCCTGACGGTAGCCCTAGGTTTACTTCTGACTGGAGCCCCAGGTTTACTTCTGATGGGAGCTCCAGGTTTACTCCTTCCGGGAGACCAAGGTTTACTCCTGACGGGAGCCCCAGGTTTACTCCTGACGGGAGCCCCAGGTTTACTCCTGACGGAAGCTCTAGGTTTACTCCTGACTCGAGCCCCAGGTTTACTCCTGACGGGAGCTCCAGGTTTACTCCTGACTGAAGCCCCATGTTTACTCCAGGTAAATTTCATCACTGAAACTCCAAGTTTACTTAATGAACGGAGCCCCATGTTTACCCTTGACTGGAGCCCCATGTTTACTCCTGACTGGAGCCCCAAGTTTACTTAATGAACGGAACCCCAGGATAATATTCTTTCTGGAGCTCCAGTCTTACTCCTGACAGGAGCCTGAGGTTTACTTCATGATCGGAGCAACAGGCTTATATACTTTATGAGGACCAAGGTTTACTTCATAAACGGAGACCGAGGTTTGCTTCATAAACGGAGCCAAAGGCTTATATCCTTACTTGAGCCCCATGTTTACATCCGGACTGGAACCCTTATGTTTATTCCTGACTGGAGCCCAATGTTTGCTCCTCACTGGGGCCCCATGTTGACTTATTGAACAAAGCCCAAGGTTAACTCCTGACTGGAGCCCCATATTTACTTAAGAAACGGAGCCCCAGGTCTACTTCTGACTGGAGCCCCAGGTTTACATACTAACTGGTGCCCCAGATTTATGTTATTAACGGAGCCCCGTGTTTACATCCTGAATTAAGCCCTATGTTTACTCCTGACTGGAACCCCTTGTTAACATCCTGACTTTAGCCATAGTGTTGAACCTGACTGGAGCCCCGAGTTCTGACTAGAACCCCAGGTTAACTCCTGACTGGAGCTCCAGGTTTACTTATTGAACGGAGCTCCATATTTACTTCCTGGCTGGCGTTCATGGCTTTCTTCCCGCCCGATAGTATATGTTTACTTCCTGAATGATGTTCAAAGTTACATTCATGATCAGTGTTACATTTCAGTCGTCAGGTCAACTCAACAGTTTAATTGTCAGAGTGTTAATATTTCCGGAAATCCACTTAGACCATTTAATTTATTGCATTAATCGTTTTTATTTATGACAAGAACTCGACTGAAATGAAATAATCGTTTGTTCTGTACGCTGATTTCAAGTTAAGCTGTTGTATTTTGTTATAACATTATACTCGCTGATCTTTTAGACTTTCTAAATATATATATATAAAAAAAATCATTACAATGATCGACGTTAAAACAGGACACTATCACCTGCATGTTGTCAATTGATGTCTCGCTCCACTTGGAGACTTACGTCAGACCATGCCTCAATAATTTTACATTGTATTTTCGATTTCCTTCTAATGCGTTCATGTTTCTATTATTCCACTCGGAATAACGTACGAATCCTTTCTCAAATCGCGAACTGATTTTCTACCATTCTCTATAATATATATGGGGTGTCTTTGACAATAAGGTTCCAGTACGGATTGGAATTGGAATAAATACGATAAAAACGACAATCTTATAAACACATTTATTTTAATAATAAGCAACAAAACATACCACTGCAAATATGCACACAAGTTAACACTAACATTTCATAAAAACTTACGCTATAGCTTAATATGATCATTTTCTTTAGATATGGCTTGGACACATACCATTAAGTTTTTGTTTGTAATTTGATGGTTGCAAAATCATACTGAACATGCATTCTACAAAAATGTTAAAGCTGATTTCAAGTGAGACGTCTCTTTCGCTTAATCTTCATTGCCAAAAACTAATATGATAAAAGTGATTATTAACTTTCTTAACGGGTACCCATTTAATACATGTTTTTACTTATAAACTATTTTAATTTCCTATAAACCATATTGAGTAAGGTTACAATGATATTTTTGCCTTTGTCAAGCATATTACATTTCAACCAATGAATAATTTTAATTCACCTTTTTATAAAACATCATATAAATTGGCTGGACGAAATGCATACACAATGTACTAACGTTTATATTTAAGAAAAACATTTTGTTTAATTACGTGTGTATATGTTGTTGTCAATGGTTTTGTTGTACAACTGACGATGCATAATTGTTGAAATATTGCTAATTCCCAAATATACAAATTGACATAGATAAAAAAGGAATGAATGCTTTCTATATCAACAAGCAAAATAATAGTCTTGACGAAGGACTTTTTGCCGCATATCGGTTATTTTATGAATAATTATCAGTTAAAATCGGTTAATTATAATACGTATGTAATGCTTTACATCGATAATTTGCTTAAACGTGTATTGCTTTCATTGCTTACAAAGCGTTTACATACGCTGTTAATATCAAAGATTGGTTTTGTCTTGTAATAAAGTGTAATATTATTTTAGTAGAGGTCATACGTTCGGATCCAATTCAGACAACGTTTTCATTCCTTTTTTTTTATTTTTGTTTTAAATATATACAACTATTCCTTATAGTTGAGTCTTATTCGTAAATCATGTAATGATATTGTTTCAAAAATACGAACATTTGTGAAAAAAATCCCTTTAAAATTAACGGTGCATCAGTAAATAATCTGACAGAAATCCAATAATATTGTAAACGATCACACACTTGATACCTGAACAAAGGGTCCGATTGATATTAAAACAATCCATTATCTAATAGTAACATATTTCACATGATACAGTCTTATGCAACGGAGCAGTGTGATTTAAATAGTATTTAGCTCTAATCCTCCTTCTTAAGTACGAATAGGTATTCTATTTGTATATGAATTGATCAAATATGTAAGGCATTAAACATTCTCCACATTTAAACATTTCGCAATTGAATATGGATTACTTTCAAAGAAGACTTTTAAAAAGATTTTCAATATATAAAATGTGTGTAACATGTAAAACAACTAGTAATTAGTGAAATCCATAATTTTCCGAAATATAAAAATGGGGGTACAACAATAACACAGCAAAACAAAAATATTATAAAAAACAACACTAATTTAATAAAGAAAGTTCATAACAAACATGATTGTTTTTCAAATGGTAAACAGTTCTAGTCAATTAGGAAAGGAATAGTACATCAATCATCTTATGAAAAATACATCCGTCATTAGTTATTTTCATTATTTTGTAATTCCATTTGCAGTTTATCGTATCAAAAATTATACACATGAAAACGTTTCAACTGAACATTCGACGATTTTTTAAATCATTTTTCAATGCTGTACAACTGTAAACGCTCAGACCTCTGTCACAAAAATACGATTTCAAACAATGTCTGTTTTTATAAATATGATACAAACATGGAATTGACAATATATGCTGATAGTAATCAAAATGCATTAAAAAGCACAGCATTTATTTAAATAAAACATTGAATAAAAACAACACAAACACACATGTCTTAATTGAATAAAAAAGTTTGTGCAATTCATCATTTTATTCTTACACATAAGTGTTATTCTATATAATACGTGTTTAGACTTGGACTATTTTAATTTGTAATAAACCAACATTGATTAGTGTTACGTTATTTTTTGCCTTTGTCAAGCATATTATATTTCAACCAATGAATATGCTAATGAATCATTTTATAAACACAATATAAATTTGGTTGACGAAATGATTTTCTTTTGGCTTATGAACTGATACATATGTAAGAAAATTCAATATTCGTAACATTAAAAGATGTGGAGATTTAAATATGGATTTTTTTTCAACGAGACACCTTTTAAGGTTTTGTCAAGATAAACAATGTGTGTAACATGTAAAACAAATAGTAATTAATGAAATATATATTGTATCGATATATTTAAATGGGGGTACACCAATTACAGAGCAATACAAAATATTATAAAAACACTAATTTACTAAAAACAAAAAGTGCATTACAAACCGTTTTTTCTAAACTGTTGAACAGTTCTGGTCATTTGACAAAGGAATTGTACCAGCGAGCATCGTTTAACAATTCATCAGTATGAAGTTATTTTTAGTATTTTGATACCATTTACGTGTTTACTTATCAAATTTATACACATATACACATTTCAACACTTGAACGTTCGACTATGTTTTATCTCTTTGACATTACGTAAACCTTTTTACGCTCAGACCTCTGTCATATTAATATAATTATAAACAATGAGCCATTTTATAAATAAGATAAATAAATGCTATCGACAATATATGCTCATGGTAATCAAACAACATTATAAAACAAAACATCTATTTCAAGTACAACATTGAATACAACAACACACAGACACACATGTCTAAATTGTATAAAAAAGAGTTTGTGCAAGAAATCTTTTTATTCTGACACATGTCATTAAGTGTTATTAATTTTAATACGTGTTTAGATTTGGATTTTTTTAATTTCTCATAAACAAACATTAATCAGTAAGACAATGATGTAAATGTCTTTACCAAGAATATTATATTNAAACTGTTGAACAGTTCTTGTCAATTAACACAGAAATTGTACCATCAAACATCGTATTACAATTCATCCGTATTTAGTTATGCTCAGTATACCATTTACGAGCTAACGTATCAAATGTATACACATTTAAACATTTATACAACTGAACGTTCGACGATGTTTCATCTTTTTTACACGATGTAAACCTATTTTAACGCCCTGACCCCTGTCATATTTCTACGATTAAAAGCAATGACCCATTTGTTATTATAAAAATGAAACATACATGCAATTGACAACATAGGCTGATAATAATCAAAATATTATTTTTTTAAACTTATACACCACTGTCAAAAATATAGGCAACCAAAAGGAGTCGGTCACAGTTCCATATTCAAGTAATATTTAATATTTAATTAAACTTAATGTATTAAAATGACAACGTTCGGTATTAATTAACAAGCATTTTATAAATTGTATACAGACCACCTACGAAATCTAAAATATAGATGTTCCAAACCTCATGTAATATGGTATATAAAAGTCAAGCAGTTATTATGAATACATTGGTTAAAGGGACTATACAATTACTGGAAAAAAGTTGTTACTTTATTTTTACTTTATTTGTTTATTTATTTATTTTTACTGGGTATGCATACCAGGTAGCTACAAGTAACTATAAATAACGCAAGTAGATTGATCATTATCGTCACGTGGTAAACACAGGAATGCAAATTGTACACGCGTAGTGAATTGGATATATTTTATATATAAAATGATCAATCTACTTGCGTTTTTTTAGTGTGTATATCATTATGTCACCCATTTTCGCGATGTACTTTCGATTTCACATCGCGAAATTTTATTACCGAATATACTGCAAATATGAACTTTTTTCAAGTAATGTAATATACCAGTCATGATATTTTAATCAATATAAATTAATAATTGTGAAAAAAATACGGTATTTTAGAACTTTTCTTTTTTCGTCATTCGTGGTTTACAGTCACTTTAAATCTGACATAATACCTGTAATTCGATGCATTAAAATTCGTAAAATACAGCCATGATGTCGTAACAGACATTTAGGAACAGGCACGATACATTCATTGAAAATATAATAATGGCAATTGATAAAAGACATTCAATGTACTAAATGTACAAATATTGTACTAAAACTGACTTGTACATGTAACAACATACTTTGTGTAGCAACATTTTTTTTTCAATTGTTGGTTATTCGATAATTATATATAAACATAGCTTATTTAATAGTGCTGTACATAATAGAATTAAAGTTACAACCAGATATATGCTTTTCCATGTTTCACGAAAACCAAAAATAAAATATAAATATATTTTTTTAGTATTATATTAATTAAAGAATTGATGTTTTAAAGGCCACATGCAACTAAGTACATGTTTTTGAACGTTTTATAAATGATCCCAATAAAAAAATATGCATTGAAGCAGAAATACCTTAAATGAAGGACACATATGAACTACATTTTCTTAAATGGACCCAATTTAACGTTGAAACTAATTGCCATTCGAAAAAACATTGAAAGCCATTGCAATGACCACACTGCTGTATATTAACACTTACTAACAGAAACATGTAGTTATTCAAGTCATAAATATATTACGTATGTTAAACATACTAGCAATACCATATATTAATTTAGGTCTTACATACGTATGTTAATACCTAAAACATGATCATAGAAGTAAAATTATAAAATGAAATCAATGTGTATATGTGACAGAATGTGTGCGTGTAATGAGTGTACGTGTGTGAACATGCGATTGGGAGTGAGGACATTAGAACAATATCTGCCCAAGTGGTATGTCGTTTATAGAATTTGTGTGTGTTTGTGTCTTTATAAATAATAATACACGAAGAAAAAAGAAAATTGAAGTCAGACTGTGTTACTAATAGTAAACGGTAATATGTCGGTGGCTTATTGTAGCTTTCCATGACGATTTCCAGACAGGCTCACTGCACACTGACATTTATATTACGCGAGAGGGATTGAATTACGTTTAAAGAAAGTGCTGGAACGCTGGCTTATGCAAACCCCGATCATTTTAAATGTCTGAATGTCAATATACAACGATTTAACATGTATTTGTGTAGGTACGTCATGATAGGGAATAAAAGCAATTATTACATCATATAAAATGTATTAGTGGATACAATGCAATATGAAACAAAATGTTAAAAGATCACAGCCGCTGTCTAATAGAAACGGACACGCATTCACTATGTTGATTTTGAGAGTTGAGTGTTAGAAGTTGCCTATGCCATATCGGAATGGTTTGATATCACATGATCTCAAAAGTCACCAACAATTTATTTCCTATATGTTAATGAAAATCCTCAAAAGTAGATATATAAAACCGTTATTGGTACCAATGGAGGTAATATTGCTATTCGTTAATTTATAACATTTACCGATTCCGATAAGCGTTCAATGTTCTGCATAAATTATCGCATTATACAGCCTCACCGAACAAGTAAATATTTGAAGTGCGTTTGTAAAACATATTTCTAGATTAAGCAATAAAACTTATTGACGATAATATTGTTTTTCATAAGCCGTCGATATGTCCCTTTAATTAGACGGCTCCCTGATTATATCAGAAATCGCACTCCATATTCACGTATGAGCATTATCAAGTTTGCGTTTGTGTTCAAGTCGTTGTCAAACCACTGGTACAGGGAGCACTGTTTCGTTGACGTGTTGTACTTTGCTGACCTACATCGTGAAGCCGTCTGGCGGTCGCAGTGCGCGGCGCATTTCATTGCTGACGTCACACTGTCGATGACGTTTAGTGGGGTGCCTTTTGGTTTGTGAGAGGACACACGTTTGAAGGGATCTGTGTGAGAGAAGAATTAAAGTTTGCAAACAGATATTACGTAAGAGGTGCTGTCCATATAAGTTTTGTTTGCCCCGAAAAATTGTGTTTTCGTAACCATGTGATCTTGACCTTCAAGGATGGGAAAACAGACAAGTTTTAATTATTTATTGAAAAAAATAGGAACCGTATGGTATGCACACGAACATTTAACGAAATGCAACACATACCAAAAAGAGTTAAGGTTCTTTAAATTCGCACGTCTATCATTATATAACGTTTCATTTGAATCTCGATAATACGTGAATACTAGAAATCATGCTTTCAAGCATTGCATAAAGTTTCATTTGAATCCCTCCAATACTTCCCGAGTTAAACTCAAGCATACGGAGCGAACAGACATACGGACTTACTTACGGAAAGATGAACAGTTGGAGGGAAGGAAGGAAAAACAGACGATACGATTACTATATGTCTGCCTTCTGATAAGAACATGTTAAAAACTGTTAAAATCTAATTGGTTTCTCGATTGAATTAATGTGGCATAGAGATAACAATTTAGAAAGCACATCGCTGGAACAAATGGAAAATGATAATTTTAGATAAAGTATACTTTGCAGTTATGTCAGCCAATTAAACACATTTGGATGATCCCATTCTGTAAAATAAAAAAAAGTTTGAAATACAATCTCAAAATGAAGGCTCTTTATAATAATAACTATTATCAGGCGATTTCAGAGTCATTTCATTGGCACAGAATTTGAAAAGATACCATTTTGAGGCTCTGCGCAAACAAAAGCACGAAAACAAACGAAATGGCAAAAAACAATAACAATATATCTTCTTACCTGCGTCATCCGGCAGAAAACCAAAAACCATCACCTCGCATAAGCTGAGTGCTTTAAAAGGCGTTCGTCGTGTGACTTTGATCCAGCGTGCAAATATATCCTTGGTGAAAGTTTCACTGTCACCGGCAACACCAGACTGGTACATGGCTAACGTGTATGCGTTTTTCTCACTAGCGGTATAGATGTCGACGTCTTGCAAACGTCCGACTGTGGTACAAAATATTAAATGCCAGAATTTGATCTTACACTCGAGCAATGCACGTACATATTACGTGTGTATGTCAAAACATAAACACACCACTTGCAATCGTTTCCTCCTAATAAGGTAAACGGTAGCCATTGAATTATCAAGTAAAATCCTTCAACATGAAAACATTTAAGGTTTCATTTTGTTATTCTTATGTACTGAATATCAGTGCAATTTTATAGAAAACAATATAATTAAATAGATAGTTTATAGGAAAAAATATAAGTAAATACAAACGATAAAAATAAATTTAATTTGCAATAACAATGCTATTTCAATCGACCATATTCCATATTTCAAGGTGTGTAATGGCGGCAACATGTTTTATGCGAGCTATACTCGGAACAATTCAAATATCTGCGCGGAGGTTGAAACAGATATTGCGTGATGTAAAACGATACATGTCCGATTTGTAAAGTATGTCTACCTTGTATGTTTTCTTTCCCGTACATCTTCACTGCATCTATCTCGACCCACTCATTTGCAATGGAAGTATCCAACTCGATGCGAATGTGATCCGTGAAACATTCGGTCGTCTGGTAAATAAGTCAGATACACAATATTGTAAGTACTTAAAACAATGCCACTCTAAGAACGCAGACGGTTGGTTGCATTTATATTGTTAATTCAGGTCTCAAGTCTCTTTTCTGCAACTTGATAAAGTAGTTCTTCTCTGTACATAAATGCCATCACGTTTTTAATATATATATATACAAGTTTTGATGTCATAACAAAAACAAACATATTTCTTTTTTTTATTTGATGATTTTTAAATGTTCTGTGTTATTTCACTGTAATTTTACAATTAAGGTCAAAATAATGTCGTTATTTCATCGTTTTGGGTCCGAACTTCGCGGAAGTTCGCATTGAGTCCCAAAAGTCAGTGCAATACCGTTTTATATGACTTACTTTGCTGTCTACATTATGCAACGTCTGATAAAATATAATCAAAACAATAGCAACTATTTTACCTAAAAAGTAAAAACTGCGTACCAAAAGGGACGGACTGAAAATACGGGCGCTCTGTATCTGACTTGCAGCCCCTGACCATAGAACGACCCACTGCCCTGATTGTTGCCCCTTGATTGACGTCACGGCCCCAGAATTCATCGTCTCATAGATGTCAACTTTAGTCACGTAAACTTTCGTCGCAAACATAACCTGAAAGTAGACTATACGCGTCTAAGTAGATGTTTATTAAGCGATTTATCCGAATGAAAATTGAATAATTTTGCGTTTTAATGAACCAATTACGGATGAACATTTCGTAAAATGACCATATTGTGTCACGGAGTTTGAAAGGAAAGAAAACACTACGTATCATTATCGTGAAACTTATTAGCATTCATGATAAAGAAATGTATAGTCGAACATGTATCAACGACAAAATTTCGTTTAAACAATGAACCCTAATACAGAGTTTGAAGGTATATCTCGGATATAGTTCCAAACATATTACGTGTTGCATACAATAAAACGTACATATAAATAAAAGGATTACATTAATTCATGTCATTTAGTTGTAAAACATTTCGTTCGAACGCAATGGTTTGAAGTGACAGAGCCCCTTGTAATTCTTTGACAAATAATTGACACAAAATTACATTTTATGAATACAATACCCATTTTTGTTTCATAAACACGCTGGTGAGTACAGATATCACGTGCAATATGTTAAATCTACCTACGTACATGTGTTCGCGTCGTTCGAAATTAAACTACTTTTTATTCTTAAATAAAAAATATAATGCATATTAATTAAAATATAAGTATAGATTAACAATTTCTTATTTACAAATAAAGTCTACCAGTTCGTAAAATATTCAGCATTCGAAGAGTATAGGTATATAAAGTAATGATTTTACGACGAAAGGCACATACAACGACGTTAATAGATACCTTGTTGGCCCATTTGATGACTTCACTTACACACTGATGCACAAGTCCATTACAAAAGCAGCATTCTACGGCACATACCTCAATGTACTCGTGTCCAGTCCCCTCTTGAATTGGAGCCCACGACCCTTCTATATCGCCATATTGCGGGTAAACATTGGCTGCTCCAATGATCTCATTGGCGGTCCACCTAATATAGCACATAACAAGTGAGCCTCGCTCTGTGAAAAGGGAGTGAAATGCATATGCGTAAAGGGTCGTCCCAGATTAGCCTGTGCAGTCCGCACAGGCTAATCAGGGACGAAACTTGTCGCGTGTATTGTATTTTTTGTTTGAAGGAAGACTGCTCTTGACACAAATCCAGTTTAGGCGGAAAGTGTTGTTCCTGATTTGCCTGTGCGGACTGCACACGCTTATCTGGTAAGACACTTTACGCACAGGCAGTAAACCCCCTTTTCTCTGACCGAGGCTCAAATATGATTCGCCGGTCCTTCGACATAACATTAATACGCGAAGAAAAATTCGGTTTCAACAGCAGGCGGAACATACTAGAACCAGGTCCTTTGTTCATGGCAAGTGACCAATGGACAAACTGTTTGACATACCTCAGAACACGAAACGAACACACCGACACACTCGCCGAACTTTTAATAACCAAAGAACAAACACTTAACACACAGACACACAAGCCTAACTCGAAATAACCACCAAACACACAACAAAAACACCGAAACTCAAGTCGAACTTTAAATAACCACAAAACACACAACACAGACACAGACTAACAAGCCGAACTTTAAATAACCACAGAACTCACAACAAACACACCGATGAACAGGCCGAACTTTAAATAACCACAAAACACTCAACAAATTTACAGACTCACAAGCCGAACTTAAAATAACCACAAAACACACAACAAACGCACAGCCACACAAGCCGAACTTTATATAACCATAAAATACACAACAAAACACAGACACACAAGATGAACTTTTAATAACCACAGAACACATAACAAACACACAAACGCACACGTCGACCTTTAAAGAAGAAAGGTAGCCATTATGGCACATACAATTCCAACCGTCCTTAGACTATCTTTTAACGCAAACACATCCGTGATTCGTCACATTTCGCCGGTTTTAATACATAACATGCAGACTTCCTACATCGATAAAAAAAGTTTTTATCAGATGGGCCTCAGACGATTTGTACTGGATATTAAGACAACAAAAATAACAACCAGGATCGTCAAAATATATTTGTCTAAGTTACGCACTAGCCACATAGCTTGTACCTTAAGTAACACATGTGATGCGTTAATTTCAACTGGTGCAAGAAACACACACGTCGTAAATGTAAATCGAATAGAGTCAAGGCAAGTTAGTTTATTCAGATTTGTGTGTTGCACATCATCTAAAAACTAAACCCATCTTCATATTTCATGCATGAATAAAAACAGAATGGTTTAAGGTCAAAATTTTCTTTTGGAATATCACATAAAAACCGCCAATCTAATACTATAAATAACTATTTTGATGCGTCAAAGTACTTTTTCATGAGACATCATACGCCACAAATTAATATTTCAACCACACACACACACACGACACAATTTATAATAAGATGTATTCAATAACTGTAGATTAAACTTACCCTGGTATACTTGTATATTCCGTTGAAAAACCAGCAACGGAAGAAACCCACTGATCAATATCCGGTGCGACAACGTTATCTGTAAAACCGACACCGAAATGTAACAGAACAACTTCTCAGACTTATGATATAGTAGGAATGGTTAATACGGTGAAGACAGTTTAAAAAGTGGGTGGGTGGGGGACTTTCAACCCAAACACAACTCAGTGCCGCAAGCACCGGTAAACCTGAAGTGACGTGGGCCATTGAGTAGGTACTCTGTACCAACTGCAGGACAAACATCAGCCCTTTAGCTGGCTTGGAATAGAAGGTATGTGTGTAACAAAGGTTCTTTGTGCACATATAACGATAGTGCATAATAGTATATGGTGCTTAGATATTAAGAGCCGCACTAGAACGACAACGCCTGGGTCTATTGAATTGTCAAATGACCGGAATGACATGCCGGCCATGCCACTCACAATCTGAGTGGAAAAAAAAATACGAAATTTTATTTAAATTAAAAGATAACAACTAGAGAAAACTATGCGGATAACAATTTTCTCTCCTAATTTACGTTCTACCACAGACAGGTTTACGCATGTTATCGACCTTTATTTCACGCTTTCCTTTTGTTTATTTGAGAAATATCAAAGAATTAAAACTAATAATTCACTGTTTCAAACCGGGCAAATTAACAGAGAAAATTATCGATAATTGTAACGTAACAATGTATCCATATATAACATAAACATTATGTTATATTTAATAACAGATAGACATTAATAATATGATAGGACTTTGTAAATTAATTTGGTCATCATAGTGTTCAAAATATTTGGGTTGATTTCTTGCATGTAGAAACTGGTTCAAAATATGGAAGAGTTTATCAATAGCAAGTAAACATGACATTTCCCTGCACTCATTGTACAGTAGAATAAGTCAACAAGGTGAAAGACCAAAAGATAGTAAATATCTAGAGTCTGTATGTTTAAAAAGGCATTTATTTGATGGAATAGTCGACGCTGTTGACATAAGGGATTTGGGCGATGGTGCTTTGTTTGCATCAAAGTATTTGTAAATTAAGACTTTATATCACCATGTTTGATAAGCGTGTAAATACTTGAATAGTGGTTTCTCCATTCCAGGGTTTCACTACATTAAGCAACTCAACCAACCAGCAATAAGCACGTGCAGAAACGAACACTGTTCACCAATCAAAGTTATTATTGCGTTTTATGCAAATTAACATGTAAGCAAGTTTGGTAAGAATAGTACACACTTGGTTTAGATTTCGAGGCGAACGGATCGGTAAAGATCCAATCATGTAGTTATCAGAATGTAATTGTATGACTGAAAATATGAACTATAATAGATATTAAATTAGACTAGAATTCATACATGGCGCTGTTGTTGAATATTTCATTTCACCTATGCGGAGAAATTTGCATTATTGAAAAGGGACAGACTTGCCCTTTTCGCAATGTAGCTAAATGTAGTTGATGCGAATCTCGTCATTATGGCAATATGCGTATGACGTGAAAACGAACAATGAGCGACTACGTGACACACAATTAAATGGTGACCGTGTACCAGTGATTTTGAACAAAGAGACAATAACGATTGCGGAGCCATGAACCACAACGCGAAGGACCACTGTTTCTGCAACTTCTATAACCAATAACAACGACCGCGAGCCGGGAACAACGACATCAGACCGTACCATTCTGCAACTTCCGGTGAGTGACTGTTTTATATCCTGACACTTGTATCAAAATGGCAGATCAGTTAATCCCTCATTTTTTCAAAATTTAAATGAAACGTTTAAAGATGTTAAAACGGCCATAAGCACTCAGACTATTTCACAGGTTGTACAATCATTTGATGGAAATTCAAAAGAATTTAAAAGTTGGATAACAAATGTAGAAAAATATGGAACGCTTAGCAATTTAGATGAGAATAAATTAAAATTCGTTGCTTACCAATCTAGTAAAGGGCTTGTTAGTGACTTCATACAACGTTGTTTGACTGATAATCCGACAGGGACATGGACAGATTTTAAAGAACAGCTTAAATTAAGATTTGCGGAAATTCAAGACCCACAATATGCTTTCTCATTATTAAAGACGATTAAACAAAAGACGGACGAAAATGTTCAAATATACGCTGATCGACTTTTATCTCTTGCTTCTGAAGCATACGAAAATATTGAAGGAAATTTAGACATTATAGAAAAACAATTAGTAGATATCTTTATTGACGGATTATTGCACAATTATATTAAGCTTAAATTAATGCGTGAAAGTCAAATCACCCTATCAAATGCCGTTAGAAGCGCAATCAAAGAACAAAGTATCAGGGCTAGATTAGAGTTGCGATCGCAGATAAATAAACTTGATAACATTCCGACCGGAAATATTCAGACAGATATTGATCATATAAGATCATCTATTGTTTGCACGTATTGTAAGAAACCCGGTCATTCCATTGAAAACTGTCGCCGAAGGCAACGCGAGATAAATACATACACAGTAAATAAACGCAATCGAGCAAACCAGACAGGGTATGACAAAAATTGGAAGACTAAATTGATTGTTGGAATTGCGGTAAATTGGGACACTTTAGAAGGGAATGTACTAAAAAAAAAAACATACATTAATAAAAAAAAAATAGGAAATTCTTACCAAAAAGGGGTCTATGGTAAGAATGAGAAAGTCGAGACATATAATATTGCTTTGTGTGGTAATTCAAATTCTTGTCTCATTTCAATTGGAAATTGTAAATTTAGAGGCTTGGTTGACACGGGCGCTGAAGCCACGATACTGAGTAAAAGAGCTTACGATCTCATAAGAAATAAACCGAAACTTATAATAACAAAAGTTAATCTAAAATCAGTTAATGGCAATTGACTATATGTTCGCGGGAGGGTAAAATTGAAATTTAAAATAGGGAGTATATATGTAGAACACCCATTTTTTGTTGTTGAAAACATAAATAGGAACGTAATACTAGGTAGAGACTTTTTACAAGATAACGGTGTCCGTTTGTACTTTGATTTAGGATGTTTAAGAATTGATAACTGTTATGTACCTTTAGAGGAAGATGTGCACCTTTCAACGATAGAATGTTTAACTAGACATACTGTTTTAAAACCGCAAACTGCCTATAGACTCTTTGCTCAAGCTAAAACAAACTGCATAAGTTCAAATCAAAATTATGATTTCACTGGAATAAGCAATTCTTTCTTTTAAAATGAACCTGGTTTATCAGTTGTTAATGCAATAGTTAAAACAACGCGTGATCGAAAATTTCCCATTTTAATTATAAACAATACACACAAAACAATAAGGCTTAGACGTCACTGTGCCATAGGGCGATTAAAATCGATAAATGATAATGAAATATGCTCTGAACAAGAAGTTATACAAAACAATCCGCCGAAAGCAGGCTTATCTAAAGACGAAATCTTATTAGATTTACATGTAGCTGAAAGTCAAAAGGAAAATATTCTCCCAATAATCTTAAAACACAGAACTCTCTTTGCAAGAAATAACTTAGAATTAACTCAAACTTTGTCAATAGAATTAACCATACCTAAAGGAGATCATCCACTTATTAAACTGAAGCCGTATCGCACGCCGATAAATAATAAGATATTCATAGATAAAGCAATTGACGAAATGTTAGAAGCAAAGATAATTACAGAATCAAGAAGTTCTTGGAGTTTTCCTGTGGTTTTGGTAGACAAAAAGAAAAATACACGTGATTCAAACAAAGATAATAAAGACGAGAAAAGATTTTGCGTTGATTTTAGACAATTAAACAAAATTACAAAAGCGGTAGCCTAACCATTAACATTAATTGATGATATTTTGGTTTTATAAGGTAAAAGTAAATATTTCACCACTTTAGATTTGATATCGGGATATTGGCAAATACCTATAAAGACAGAAAAAAACGGCTTTTGCTTCAGGATTTCGCGGGCTCTTTCAGTTTAACGTCTTACCATTTGGGGTAAAAAATGGAAGTGGAATTTTTCAGGAATTAGCTTATAAAGTACTCAAGGGTTGTGAGCAATTCGCTGTGGAATACCAGGACAATATCCTAATAATTTCACCTGACTTGCAATCTCACTTATCGCACGTAAATACAGTACTACAGAGTCTCAGTAAACATAACCTAAAGCTCAAGCTATCAAAATGTCAATTCTCACAAAGAGAGACCAGATATCTAGGTTTTATCATCGATCAAAACGGTATAAGGCCAGACCCATTAAAAGTTGAATCTATCAGACAATTTTCTAGACCGAAATGCGTACGTGATGTCCGTTCTGTCTTAGGTGCAGCTGGATTTTAGATTTGGCCCCTCATACTCGGAAATGGTCGAACCTCTTATTAATCTTACAGGAAAGAATGCCCCATTTGTATGGTCAAAACAATGTGAAGATAGTTTCAAACAGTTAAAAGATTCATTTACACAAATCCCTTATTTAAATTATCCAGACCCTAATAAGCCGTATATACTTTATACCGATGCTTCTGATAAATGTATAGGTGCTTGTCTAACTCAAAAATGCGAAGATAACGAAAATGGGGATTATGTTGGCGAAAAAACAATATTCTTTATATCGCACAGATTAAGCCCAACACAATGCAAATATAGTACAATTGAAAATAATGTTACAGCATATTTTAAAGTCTAAGTAAAATACACCATTATTTACACAATGCTGAATTTCTTTTCAAAACGGATCATAAACCGCTAAAATATCTACTTGAATCTCCGATGCCAATCAAGAAAATACAATTATGGGCCTTAAGTATAGCGGGTTACAACTGTAAAATGGAATATATATCGGGAAAAAAAGAATATTATTTCCGACTTTCTAAGCCGACCTCCAAACACCAAAATAAAAAATAACCAATGCGATCAAACAGAAATAGAATTAGATATTAACGATAAATATTATACGATCAATTCGGAACTAAATAAACAAAAGCAAACGCGCGAAATTAATGTAATTGACTCTACGCACATTGACCACAGGCAAATAATTGATAATATTATTACTCCGCAACCACTCCCAGCGGACGACACAGCGTCAAATGATAGCATATCAGGGCTTAATATGCAAATAGAACAAGAAAAAGACCCTCATATATCTGAGATTAAAGCAAGATCAAGGTTTGGGAAACAAAACAAAAAAGAAGATGATAGATATATTATGGTTGATGGGATACTATATTACATATCAAACGTAGATGAAGAACCTACCCTTAGGCTTTTTGTACCTAAACACCTGACTGGTTCAGTTATCAAGCAATATCATGATGAAAACGGCCATCCTGGAGGTCAAAGCTTTTCCATACAATAAAAGAGAAATATTACTGGCCTAAAATGTTCAAAGAATAGAATGATTATGTATCTAAGTGTCAAAGTAGAAACTTAAAAGCAATTAAAGCTCCCATATCGTCAGATACCTGAATACCACCATTTCCTTTCGCAGTAGTATCAATAGACATATTTGGCCCATACCCAAAGACATTGTCTGGCAATACATACATAATTTGCTTCATGGACCAGCTTTCTGGATATATAGAGGCATACCCATCCCCAGATAAATCTTCTGATAGCGTAATACACCTATTAATGCACGAGATTTACTGTCGACACTCGTGTCCGATCAGGATAATCACGGATAACGGTAAAGAATTTACTAGCACGGCATTCACAGAAACAATAAGCCAATGAACACTGATCACGTAAGAACGACAATATATCACCCTGCTTCGAACAGCATGAACGGAAGATCACATTCTACCATAAATAACATTTTATCTAAAAGAGTTCAAGAAAATGTTCAACAATGGGACTTGCATTTAAACATGTCTTTGGCAGAAATGAGATTTAGTACGTCCGAAACTTAAAAAAATACGCCGTTCTTCTTACTATTTAATAGGGACCCTATTCTTTCAATAGACAATTTGTTAAAACCTAGACGTAAATATCACGGGGAAGATTACTATAAAATAATATTAGAGGAACAACACAAATCATTTTAAAAGGTATGTGCCCAAATTAAAAAATCTAAACGTAAACAAGCTGACTATGCGAATTAAAATACAAAAGATATAAAATTCGAAATCAATGACCCCGTTTTCTATAAAAACTTTCAACGAACAAATAAATTAGACAGTAAATGGAGACCATATTATCGTATAATCGAACAAAAATCACCGTTAACATACGTAATAAAGAATCAATTAGACAACTCAACTATTAAAGTTCTCGCTGACCAAATAAGGCACGCTAATATCGATGAATGGCCAATGATAGATAAACCATTAACGCAGCCGATTAGAAAAGCAAACTTAGCTTTTGCAGAATACACATCGTTTTCTGATAACGATTCAAATACGTCAGTACGAGGATTACCTGTTATAACCAAACAGACCCGACATATTAGGGATAATACTGATGATGAAGATAATAGTCCGCTTGCCGAATTGCAAAAGCATTTAAGAAATAAACAATTCGGGGACAGACATTCAAGCTCCAGTGAATCAGATACGATTCATAACGATAACAGTAATTCACAAAAATCACCTTTAAGTAGGTTTTAAACTGATTCATCAGATGATCAGATGCAAATTGATGCGATAGCGTTAAGACACAAAAAACGAAAATTGACAAAAAAGACATCACGTTCAAATAACGACATGAAGAAAGCAATTTTCACATGCCTTCAGACAATGGCCGAACACATGTAAATGAATGGACTACAAAGCAAAGCAAGATAGATGTCGAGACTTGATGACCTCACAATTTTTTTATATATCGAAATATGTTTTGAATGTATATGTATTAACTATGTAAATAAAAGATTATAGAGGATGTGATCGTCCGATTTTGATAATTTATCGTCATAAGCATTGATTTCCGGGTCTAGAGTGAAATGAAAATATCATATTTCAGTATACGAATAAAATGCCAATTACATATGCTCAATCGCGGATAGCTCTGAGGCGTAATACCACTGTGCTTTGTATATATCTCGATCAGGTACAAACATGACAAGAAAGGTCACACCTGGCACAAATGACGTGAAATACCTTTATCGTATATCGATCTAATCCTATTGACCGACGATTATGTACGGTTGCACATGAAACATTATACAAACATACGCATATCAGACAGAATTACGATAACGTACGTGACAATTATATTACCGGACGCTAGGTTATGCCCTAGCGCGCATTATAAGTAAACATCATTTAAGGCATAGATAATATTTTAATACAGGTTGGCAAAATTCTTAAAAGCAAAGCACTGTACCTTTGATTAGTATAATGTAAAAAATACAAATGTATTCATATGAATCATTAAATTTTTGATACTGATCGTTTATGTTGTTTGTTCTGTTTCGTTTCTTTTTAAGAATGACTTCATTAAGAGAAGAGATTTTTTTTTAATTTTTTTTTCTCTATTTAAATAAAAAATAATACAGCACAATGCATTTTATTGAATAGACAAATGTGAATATTTTAAATATAACACAATAAATTTGCGTCATGAGAATAGCGTTTCTCTAGCACATTAATTTTATTTGGGTATGTCTTATCATAGGTGTGATAAGTAATCTGAGTGATAATGCGGCAAGTTTCATTTACTATAAATATATATATCAAGGCCCGTTTATCATTTTATGTAATTGACAATAAGTTTTGCCGATGCGATACAAGTCAAGGAGAAACAACAGCACTCCTGACATCGTTGGCGTGGATTGCCTGAGCAGCATGCGGTCATAACGCATTTGAGATCGTGATAAGATCTCAACGCCCCGACACAGAAGAAGAACATGTCATCGACATACAGATATCTTCGACGACGATGTATCCGTCGAGGATGAGATGACGCAAAAGACGACTTCAACTTGGATTCAACACTGACGTCGTTGATCCAAATTGTGAACAAGCTTCAGTACCATACAACGAGTGAACTGTTGATGGACATTTCACGTGTCGTCGAATGTGATTTTTAGAGATACGTTGATACGAATTGACTTGATGAACAATCGCGCGTACTTTGTACTTTAATTAGATGAAAGTAATATTATCTTCAAACTTATATATATGTGTGTTACTTCAATTACGTGTACATAAACAATTATTATGATGCTACAGTCATGAGCGCAGACATTCTTCAGAACTATATCTAATTAAATTCTACATGTTTGAAGTATCTTAAATCGTGCGACAGCCGAACAGCTTCTCCGACCGACAATCGCTGTCTTCGATCGGAAGCCGCCGTCTTCAATCGACTGGATGTTAGCATCTACAACCGGATGTCACATACTCTCAAACAAGACGTCTCATCCCTTCACCCCGACGCCACATCGCCTCCAGCAAAATGTCAAAAATAGACACTATTCATAATGGATTTTCCAAATCAATGACGCATTCTACTTCATTGTGATTGAAATTGACAATTTATTACCATTCCAACATTTTATTATTTCAGCAGAAACTCTCGTTAAAATTTAGTTAATAATTTGCAGATTTTCATCATATATGTGATTTGGTCACTGAAGTTTTCATGTTTTCATGGTTCGTAGTTAAATAGTTATATCTTACTGATTTATTTTTACCATGAAGTACAAATAAATCAAATTAAGGGGGAAGGTTGTGTAACGTAACAATGTATCCATATATAACATAAACATTATGTTTTATTTAATAACAGATAGACATTAATAATATGATAGGAATTTGTCAATTAATTTGGTCATCATAGTGTTCAAAATATTTGGGTTGATTTCTTGCATGTAGAAACTGGTTCAAAATATGGAAGAGTTTATCAATAGCAAGTAAACATGACATATCCCTGCACTCATTGTACAGTAGAATAAGTCAACAAGGTGAAAGACTAAAGATAGTAAATATCTAGAGTCTGTATGTTTAACAAGGCATTTATTTGATGGAATAGTCGACGCTGTTGACATAAGGGATTTGGGCGATGGTGCTTTGTTTGACTCAAAGTATTTGTACATTAAGACTTTATATCACCATGTTTGATAAGCGTGTAAATACCTGAATAGTGGTTTCTCCATTACAGGGTTTCACTACATTAAGCAACTCAACCAACCAGCAATAAGCACGTGCAGAAACGAACACTGTTCACCAATCAAAGTTATTATTGCGTTTTATGCAAATTAACATGTAAGCAAGTTTGGTAAGAATAGTACACACTTGGTTTATATTTCGAGGCGAACGGATCGGTAAAGATCCAATCATGTAGTTATCAGAATGTAATTGTATGACTGAAAATATGAACTATAATAGATATTAAATTGGACTAGAATTTATACATGGCTTTGTTGTTGAATATTTCATTTCACCTTATGCGGAGAAATTTGCATTATTGAAAAGGGACTGACTAGCCATATTTGCAATGTAGGTAAATGTAGTTGATGCGAATCTCGTCATTATGGCAATATGCGTATGACGTATAAACGAACAATAAGCGACGACGTGACAATGAAGTCGTTTTTATGACGTTACGACGTCATTATATCAGCAAAAATAATCATGTGTAACCAAAACATATTTTTTTTTTATTTGGTGATGTATCGTTTTTAATTTACTTGTGATCATAGAAAACATATATTTTCTATGATCACCCGTGAACTAAAATCTATATTCCACCAAATCCAACAAATATCCTCTATTTATTAAATGCTGCATTGATTTGATAAACTATGGCCCCTCATCAGTTCATACGGCTAAGTGTGTCTACGATTTTTTTGACAGAGGAGAGCATTGGTTCCTATGTTATTTTAATACCCCGAACATTGTTTTCCACTCAAAGATGACACTCCGAACATGTTTTACTACTTTATTTTACATCCTGGACTTTTGTTCTTACATAATATTGATAGCCGGGAAAATGTTTTCCACATTTTAATTGATGATATGAAATAGCGATTATTCTTGTTATTCATAAATGTGCTTCACGCTTCACGATTGTTTTTATCGAGGGTATGGGCGTTGAAGTCAATATTATATATAAAAATAAGTATGTTAAATATGCATCTATAAACCAACCCCATGATAAATCCAATGAAGTCGTTGTTTATTAATTTATCAATTAATGTATCAAGAACCACTTTTTATTAACAGTATTAAGTTAAACTATTCGGCTCTAGTTCTTTAAATATCATCCATGTTTATCTCCTTTTAGATTAAATGTTATTATACCTTGTGTTTGATTAACATAGCCACTTTTAAATGCATGGTTTCAAGCTTTGCAAATTCAAACTCGATAAAACTTGGCGTTTATTCATTGCCATGATATAACAATCGAAGTCTCAATAGTGTGGTTGATCCTTATAGTTCCTTTGACTATTCGCTCGATAGTAATGGTACTTCTAAACCATTGACATAACAATTTAAATCTAAATCACGAAAGTAAATATATCGAGATTGAAACAAGTGTTTATAAAAAATGCAGATTCGTTCAAAATGTCAGGGTTTTTATTCAGTACCTTTCCATTATCATTAATTAAGTTATAATTATTTTTTCGTATAAGTATATTTTTTCAAGGTTACAATACGGCTCCGAAGGATTTTATCCATTTTTAATCTAATTACAGAGCTTTAACCATCATACATCTCATTGAGACCAGGTTCAATTATAAATGTGCTTACGGTTATCATCAGTGAGAGTTTTTTTTTGTTGCTTTTCGAGTTCGACTTTAAGTTGTGTCTGCTAAGTGCATTCTTCGTAAGGACGCTTAAAGAAATAGCCTTACTCTGAATTTGCATAAGTTAAGTATCGAGAAAAAAAAAGCTGAGCGTCAATTGTGAATCCAATGGCTTGATCTTTTACGTTAGAATTATTATAATAATTTTAACAAAAACAAAATATAGTACTGTTATTTTCGTTTATCCTGTAATAAATATTGTTTTACATGTCAATATCAAATAACTGATTATTATTAGCACATAATTAAGCACAACAAGTTTAAAAACATATAATCACTAAAGTATTCTACTTACCTAGTCTATTTAATATTTTCACTTGATTGATCACATACAGATCTCCCATATCGACCTCCCAAAATGCGTCCTCAGAAACGGTCCTTGTGCAACCGGTCTCGGCGTAGGAAGATGCCTGAACATGTGATCCGTCCACGGCCAATGACGCATCACCCCCGCTATACGTGTCGGTTTGGGTGGCCGCCTTTCCCAAAGCCACATTTGTATAGACTGAAATAGCAAACGGCGTAAATATGTATATACTGAAATAGAAAACGGCGTAAGTATGTAATAACTAAAATAGAAAACGGCGTTAGCATGTATAGACTAAAACGGCGTGAGTATGTATAGACTTAAAAAGAAAACGGCGTTAGTATGTATAGACTTAAATAGAAAACGGCATACGTATGTATAGACTAAAATAGAAAACGGCGTAAATATATGAAAACATATATAACAACCCAGTTAATGAATATTGTTCGCACTGACATTCTGATTCTCAAAGGTTTTTGTCCAGGGATTTAAAGTAGGTCGATAATATATATTATGCAACCACGTGCAACTAGTTTCTACTGGAAAATAAACTCATAATTGGTCATCGCAATTATTGCTTGACAAGTAACTGCTGGTCAAGAAAATGTATATACATGTGTTGACACATATAATAGATACAGAATCTATTAAACATATTTATATTGGTAAATTATGTTATGAACATTCGCAATCCATAAGCTCAATACATATAATGCATACTCTTCGACTTGAAAGCGTAGTGGCCGTGCACTATGCATTTGTATATGCCTTGCTCTGTGAAAAGGGGGTTTAAGGGGTGTTGCGGCAGTTTATTTAACCGAGAATATATTTATGGCAACACCGATGCTATTATCACAACCCAATAGTTTTGTTATCAGAATCATCACACATTTATGACCGAGTAGGTTCATAATAGGTACTCAGTGGTTCGATCCCAGGTGCGGTAAACTTTTTTTTTATTCTTTTTTTCTTTCTTTTATTTCACTCTCTTTTTTTTTCCTGGAGCTCTTTAGTCCTGTTGTTTACATTAATAAATTTAAAGCATTTAATCACAAACTCCAAAACATGCCGAAATCTGTCAACAAGTCCCTGTTATGGAGGATTAAGGTCGAGTTTGATACTGTATGGTCTTATGTTTGTGATTAAATATTGTATTAGTGCTGTGTTTTAGTAAGCCGTTGTGATCCCAATTAAGATTGTAAACAATCTATAATGTTTATGCATAACAGTCTGTGTACCGGTACTTGGGTTTCGCCTAATTGCTGTATTTTAGGAAATTTGACATAGACGGTAGGGATAGTTGAACAAAAAAATCTCTGTTAAAAGTGCGGTGACCCCCCTTTTTTATTTTTGTTTTATGATAACAATACGTAGATGAACATATTTGAGCAGTTTCGCAAAAAGTTATTAGATAGAACTTTTTTAACTTCCATTTTTGTGTTAAAATAGTAAAAAAAATACGTTTTTTTGGGTGACATAAAAATTATAAAAATTAAAATTTCTTAAAATTTAACTTGTGTTCTCCATTTTTTGGTAGTTTGTGGTTTAATTAAATGGTATATGATATATATTAGCTTATATAATATCAATATGTTGCCAATTTCATAGGTTATTAATCATTTTTATGCAATTAGAGATTTTTCAGATTTAATGAAAAAGTACATGTTATAAAATGGTGAATAAAATCAAAACAAGGCCGGTGACCCTATGTTTTTATTTCATTTTTCATATAGTATTTGTATGAAGTACTTGAATATAAATTTTGAGCAAAAGTTATTAGATGGAAAAAAATCAGCAAAACTGCCGCAACACCCCGTAATACATGTGCGTAAAGTGTCGTTCCAGATTAGCCTGTGCAGTGCGCACAGGCTAATCAGGGACGAAACTTTCCGCATTAACTGGATTTTTGCTGAGAAGAGACTTTCTTAAAACGAAACATATCACATATCGGAAAGTGTCGTCCCTGATTAGCGTTTGCGGACTGTACAGGCTAATTTGGGATGACACTATACGCACATGCATTAAACCCCTTATTCACAGATCGAGGCCCAAAATTAGCCATGTATCAGTATTCCTAAACGTCAACCCGCAAAACATATGCAACCAAACAACATAAGTCATTTTTTTTATATGTGCAATATTATATAGAACGACTATACACATGCTTACATGTAACATTTTATGAAGTAAGTATTTACAAGTTAACTTCTTTGAAATGTTTTTTTTTTTTGTAATTTGTGTTGTATATGAATGTTTTGATTACAACTATTTGTATTTACAGTTTTCATGTACACATACAGGATCTGCTTCATATGCATGAATTGAACATAAACTTTTGAAGAACAACAACAAAAAAAAATAAAAATCATCAACATAAATCAAATACTATAAATGTCTTTTATGATATCTGATTTAAATAAATGTTCTGGGTAAGATTGCAAGTGTTTATCATAATAACAGCTGTATAAATCATTGAGTTACCTGCATCTGACGAATGTAGCCACGTGAAGGTCACTATGAGACTGATAACAGTGCTGTCCATATTGCCCGGTCTGTTACGCGAAGCTGCTTCTGATTGCGACACAATATTTGTGACGTGTTCTGAGAAAACTGTGCAAAATGCTTGTGCGTAAAGTGTAATCCCAGATTAGCCTGTGCAGTCCGCACAAGCTTATCCGGAACGACACTGTCCGCCTTAACTGGATTTTCGCTAAGAAGAGACATCATTTAAACGAAAAATTCACGAAAATCGTAAATTGTCGTCCCTGATTAGCCTGTGCAGACTGCACAGGCTAATCTGGGATGACAATTTAAGCACAAGCATTTTACCCAGTTTTCTCAGAACACGACACATTTTGGTATGACATTTATCATTAAATATAAACATAATAATTAAAAAATTCTTCTCCTCCTTATACAAGTAACATTATTTATTTATTAAAATGAAAGGTAAAAAAATAATTTTAATGTAAATAATAATTGTTATTATTCAGATACAATACTAATTTGTTTTTAATAATAATAATAATTTCTTATTGCAACTAATATAATTGAGACGCGCTCTGAGAAAAGGGGGTTTATTGCATGTGCGCAAAGTGTCGTCCCTGATTAGCTTGTGCAGTACGAACAGGCTAATCAGGGATGACACTTTCCGTTTAAACTTGATTTTCCTCGTGACACTTTCCGCACATGCATTATACCCCCTTTGCACAGAGCGAGGCACACTAAGATTATACTGTACAATACCAGTCGTCCTTCGAGAGTAGTCACTAGCAAAATGAACATCCACGCAGATTCATCCACTATGTTTGTCCCGTTTGTTAAAACAAACAGGGCAATCAAAACCAGGAAACAAGGTGATGGACATCAATTATCACAAGTAAACACAGTAAAGTTAAATAAAATTGTTCCTTTGAATTATATTGAATGAGGTCATTTACCAAGTAATGATTTAAACGATTTATTAATAGCTACTCCGATACGAAGAACAATTCTTTTTTTGTTTGCGGCGTCCTTAAAATAGAAATCCAGTCAATATAATAAACAGTGAAGTATATTTTTGAATGATACACACAGTCCGCAAAATTCTCATTGTTTCTATTGTTCTATCGCACCTTGACTATTGTAAAGTAATTCTGTATGGTGTGGCAGAGTGCGAAATCAACAAAATGCAACGAATTCAGAATATGTGCGCTAAACTGGTTTTACAACAAAGCAAGTTTGACAGTTCGAAGCAAGCGTTATATGAGTTGCACTGGTTGCCGATCAAAGCAAGGGTAATCTTCAAACTACTTACATTCATGAACAAGTGCTCAAATGATGAGGCCCCGGCTTTCCTCACTAAACTTCTCACAAATCATATTCGAAACAGAGAAGGTCTGCGGTCATGCGGCTAAAACATGGCCCCATATGACGTTCCGTTCAATAAGCGGAAGACATTCAGTGTATTAAAATATATATATGAAAATGTTTCCCTAATATTTGCGTCGTCGAATTTACTCTAAAAAGCGATGAATTATGTTTATATTATTTTTCTGGTTTGCTATGTATGTGTCTATGCTTCATTATCAAATGTAAAACCTTTTACATATTAACATTTATATGAAAATAGTGACATTTTTACATTTATAATAGACCATGCGGAATAAATGTGAATTTCACAAACTGTGAATGTACTTAATTCTTTTTGCCTAAAACTCTCAGTAAACGGGAACTCTCTGAAAAGCGGACATTTGTGTGTGGTACGGTTGGTGTTCGTAATAAAAGGAAGTTCACTGCATTATGCAAAAAGAAAAGAAGTATGCTAGTTTTGCTTGGCTGTTTTACCACAGTATTTCGCTCATTTAACGGCGGTCAGTTAACCTACTCAAACATTTTCCGCTATGGGTAAAAATAAGCATTTCTGTACAAAATGCACAGGATGTCAATTACGGAAAAATGCTATTCTTGAATAAAGTGATTTGACCCGGAGTAGACACCGCGATCCTGGTGATGATGATGATGATGATGCCTTATACGGGCCAGGATCGGACAAAACAATCTAATCAAAATATTAGAAATCCTTATGATTTGTTTCTGAATGGTCACACATTCAAAGCAAACTAAACAATACATATCCGAGTTAAAAGTTCATTTATTTACGCATTGTGGTGTAAACAATACCGTAATATCATACACATTCATAAAAGTTGACTTCGTATTGATTTTTAAAGTGGTCTTCTTTTATATAATGGCCAATATTGTTCTTGAACGACGGACGTGGATTGTAGAAATGTAATGATCTGAAAACGGAGTCCAATAGTTTTATTTTTTCAGCGTATCAATGAACGCCATGATTCATCTAAAAGCCTTTCTCATACAGGCGGACGAAATGACGGAAATTTTAATGCATTTATACTTACGGCCCTAATTCAACACTAAACTTTATTCTTAACAAGTCATATCAGAGGCATGTTCGCAACCAACGCATAGTATTTTAAGTTCACGTTATTTCATTATTATTATTATTTACATCATTTCGAATAAGTAAATCGTTTTTTGAATAAGTATTTCATTGTATGAATAATTGTGTCGTGTTCTGAGAAAACTGGGCATAATGCTTGTGCGTAAATTGTCATCCCAGATTAGTCTGTGCAGTCCGCACAGGCTTATCAGGGACGACAATTACCGCCTAAATTGGATTTTTGCAAAACTGGATTTTCGCTTAGAAGAGACATCGTTTAAACGAAAAATTCCATAAAAGCGGAAATTTTCGTCCCTGATTAGCCTGTGCGGACTGCACAGGCAAATCTGGGATGACACTTTACGCACAAGCATTTTAATACACTCATTTCCCGGAGTGCCGGATGTGGAGTAAGGCGGATGATCAACTCCATAGCCACAATTGGTTGACGCGCGCATATCTTGGTAGAAAAACGGGAGGAATTATGTGTACAGGGAAATCGGTCATAACAGTGTGAAACCATGGATGATATAACATAGTATTACAATGGCAAAATGTGCGTATAGTATTGCCATGCACCGTTCGCATTTTCTGTGATGCATTCATATCAGTCGTTATTAGAATATGTTCGTCTAAAAATAGTGCTTCATTAATCCATGATTATCAAATTTTTTACTTCTTGGAGTTTTAGTTAGCAAAGCGTCGAATAAAATAACAAGTCGGGTTCAATAAGAATAAAGTTCACAAAAGCTACTTTTATCTTTACTGGTTTTTGTCGAAATTTAGAGTTGGCGATCCCATAAAACAAAAGACACAAGGCACGCCGGACATCCTGATACTTAT
>VMBQ01006955.1:15217-51312 GCA_007657795.1 Dreissena rostriformis
TATATATATATATATATAACAGAGTCTCTATAAGCCTTGTCATATATAAACAAAAACGCTGTATTTATTTTATACCGAAGCTTTCGACCTCACGGTCTTCATCAGCGGCCATTTTTTTATTTCAAAATGTTACACTTTAAAAACGGATATGACGTCGCGCATTTCCGGCGTCAACGTCGTCTTCGCGCCTTTTTTACGAAATGTCTATTCCTGTACATTGATGCCGTATGGTCGGTACGTTCGTAGTTTTCCTTTCCATAATTGCTCAATTGTCTTGCGGTATTCATCCGACCCGCTGAGTTTCTCCAGTCCCATTATTTGGAAATCATCCATGGAGTGTCCGTCCGTATAGAAATGTACAGCTACCGGGTCACTGTGCTGTGTGCGAATACGCGATAGATTCAACAGATGTCGCTGGTACAGAGTTCCGCCGGTCTCTCCCACATACACATACCTGCTACAGCGCCGACAGTTGACCGCGTACACAACATTGGATGATTTGCAATTCACATTGTTTCTCACGCTGTACTTTTTGCCGCTGGGATCTGTGAAGTTGTCCGCCGTCATCATGTATGGGCAAATGGCGCACCTTTGCGCCCCACAGGGCCCGCTCATGTTGGGCTTCCGGAAGAACATCCTATTGTGTTTCTTGTGAACTAGGATGTCTTGCAGGTTGCAATCCCTTCTGAAGGCTACTAATGGGGGCTCAGGGAACACTTCCTTCATTCGATCAGACGTGTGCAGCGTGTGTAGGTGTCTGCGGATTATACGACCGATTTTCGGTAGTGCGCGCGAAAATGTAATAACGAGCGGAATCCTTCTATTACGCTTCGAGCTTGTCTTTTCGCGTAAAAGTTCTTCTCTCTTTTTAATGTCGACCTTTATTAATTCAGTCTCCACAAACGCCCCGTCATATCCACGGTTTACGAGCTGTGCTTTTACCGCCTGTCTGTGCCTTCGGTAGTCAACCTCCTCCTCTGAACAAATTCTTTTAGCACGCACACCCAGACCATATGGTATCGCTTTCTTTGTAGACTCCGGAAACTGTATGGTTTAAATATATATATTTATAGACCATGGCCTGCGGGCAATCATTAGCCAGACATGTTTTAATGTAATGCTTTCCATTTGATAAACTAACTTCATATTCATTTCACAACTAATTCACACTACGCATAGCAACATGATATTAACAGAACAACGAGGTTTAACTTACCAAATATGTTCATTTTAATGAGACAATTAATGGTTGATATGTCTATTTGTTCGAAGATGTAGTGTTTTTGTGTTGTAATTCGTTCTCCGAACGTATATTACACTAAAGCTGTATCATAATTTTGATAACTTGTTGTATCAGTAAGACCGACCTCATTACATTTTCACAAAGTGCAACACGAATGTATAATGAAAATACTGCTAAACATCTAAATTGTCGAACTCCATAAGATATTATTTTCGTGTTTTATCTTCGGATCGTTAACATTTTGACTCTCAATATACCGACAAACGGCTTTATGAACCAAGAGCTCCGGGCAGTAGTTGCATAATGACTTTCCGAAAAGGTTATATGAAATAAGTTCTAGTGTATTTTACCCCAACCTCTCATTACCGCATCGGAATGGTCTATGAAAAACACAGCATTGGGGACTGTCCGGATTTAACTTGAAACAAATACACTTATCTTGAGTTTATTGGTGTATTACATACGAACTAAAATACGCGACCTTAAGGTGAAGTGCAGTAATAAGTCAAGACAAATACAATTAATTTTACAGTTCAATATATATTTGTTTACTTTAGAGATCAGTATCCCGAGTTTCGACCAATTACTGCGTACAACTTAATTCGTCTGAATATATTTGCTAATCAAATGATTACATGATACCGTGTTGAACCGAATATATTGTCATGTTATTGCAAAAGAGGTTTGTTGCATAATAAGCATGTTTCTCTGTGCATTTAAGCCATTTTGGCAAGAATATGATCGCTTTGTAGATCCCATTCGTTTAAAGGGAATTCGTATAGATTTCCTCACATCTCTGTCGATGTATATTGCGAAAAGTCATATTGGACGACTTAACAGGTGACGAATAGAAAGATACAGACATCGTCTAGGCTTATTAGATGACTTTAAAAACTAATCATATTTAACAATGTAAGCAATCACATAGTCCAGCTATGAGTTGCCAACATTAAACGATTCAACGAATGCCTAGTAAACCTTTATGTAAATTAACATTCCATAACTACGTTCACAACACTTGAAAGTTTTAAAGGATTCAAAAGATAATAATATTGGCTTACATTATTGATTTATACAAGAATAATGACATATTTCTTACCAGCCGACCTAAAATGTGCCCAGAGGTTTTTAATTTCAAACCATGTACCAAATAAACAATCCTTGTAAATAATCCAATTAGTATTTGGGTACTATTTCAAGAATATCCACTTTTAGACGCATTAACGTCATTCATTTTAATGTAATAACCCGTATAAATCCTTAACATAATGAGCTTGTCACAGTCCNTTACTTAGTCTAGTAAATGTTGCCGCCTTAAATATGATTAAGTAATATTTAATTGAAAAAAGTAAGTGATTGCAATTTAAATTGCTAAAACGTTGATACACGTAAATAAAGAATCATAGGACATACATACACTGATATAGTTTCGTGATTGCAAAAAAAACGAGTGAACAAAACGTTTCCATTTCCTCCAATGATACTGACCAAAACGTATCTATTTCAAAAGAAATCATTGTCAAAACCCATCTTAGACGGCCAAGCAGAACACTTGTATTGAGGCGAAATATATCAGGCTATGTTATGGTTCGGATTTTATTACAGAAGGATTTCAATTCCATAATAAAACTAAATCATCTACGAACTGGCCTTTGTCGGAATACATTAATATGACGCCGTCTCCATTATATAAAGTGTACTTTACACAATGATACAACCTGACTGAACAGGACCATAATTATCCTGCGCAGCTGGTAGGTCAAAATGTATCGTAACAGTTCGCTGTCTGTCAAGACAAGGAAGATAACGAAATAAAAATTCATTGATTAAGTTCTAAATTTAAATACATATCAACGTTTTATGTACGCACTCACAGTATTCGCGTATTGTGTAGATAGTTGAAATAATCAAACTCCCAGCTATATTGGCCCTCCGGGTCGCTGGGAGTTGAAACCGATAACGCGATTAAGCTTAGAAATGTTTGCGCCGAGATTCCAGGCGGTACTTAATCGGTAAAATTAGCAACATAGACTATTTTCTGGCATAAATATCCACAAACATATCATTAATTTATCACTCATGCGCAATGTAAAACAACTTACGTGATATGGTGAGCACGCATAATAATGATATTAATCTAAAGTTTCAAAAACGTCAACGGTTCATTGAAAAGTGTAAGTTTTTGCAATGGACGAACTGGAATATTCCAAATTCGAAAAAACGCTTTAGACTAGCTCCGGAATCATCCGCGAGATGGATCTCGTGTCTAATCAACCAATCGTAATACACCAACTATATCCGAAACCTCCGAACGATTGATCGTATCTTTAATTAAAAATCTTCGGCATTCGGTTTCTTTACGTTTTTTTTTATCAACTTTAAGTTTTGAGCATTTAGCAACAAACAACCCGCAAATTGATGTCGATGGAAACTGTTAATGTGTTTGTTACAATATATTAGGTTGATTTGAGTCGATTTTATAGAAAAAACTTAAGACTTAATTTAAATTGAAAAACGCAGTTAACAGGAAGAACTCTGAGGTGTTCGAATGTACTCATAAAAGCTCAGAGCATACAAGAACACTAAATGTGTAGAACACCTTTACAAACAAAAATAAAAAATTAATGTATACACGTTTATAAACTGTACAATATATCGTTGACGTTTGAAACACATAGGTGAAGTGTCAAGCTTGTATATATGACATGTCCTCCAAATTGATCAAAGTGTATAGTGCGTTCTAAATCAACTATGATGAGACATTTATATTATGCTCGAATAATCTACAGTGTCAAACTCGTGAGTACGGTTTTATTTATGTTTCAAAACAATGGTAAATCACTGCAATGCAACGTTTACGGCTGTCAAAATTGAATTACATGTACAGTTTGGAAACTTGAATTTACAATGCACGCTTTTTCCTTGGAGATAAGACACATTTGCATAACATTTTATCTTTTAAAGAATATCGAATATGAAACAACAATGGACTATACACAAATGTTATTTCGGCATCAAGGGCTTTGCTTTAAACATATGTTTTAATACATTCTGGTCATGTAGTGAGGTAATATAAAATACGTGTAACTGTATAAATACTTTCAATTTAAAAAAAAATATCAATTCGGTCATTCTTAGTCATTGGTTTTGTTGCTTGTCGTGAATTACAATACATTTTAGTAAGATGATTTACGGCGCTTATTGCGATTTACCAAAATGTACCCAGGTAATTAGCATAATATAGACTGAAATATTCCGTAATGTCATGGACAGATAATGAACTCAAATGTACCCAGGTAATTAGCATAATATAGACTGAAATATTCCGTAATGTAATGGACAGATAATGAACTCTTTAAATAGGATCGGGTCATCATACGTGTGGAAGTTTCAACGTAATTAATGTCAGTAATATCTTCGTTTACTGCTTAAACGCGTTCATAAAAATTACATATTTTGTAGCATAACTTACGTTTATGTTATTGTTAAAAATGATGGGCGATTATATGATTAATATTTATATATTTTTTCGTAAATTAGTTCAATAAAATATTACTTATTTCATACAATCTGAATGGGCAAAAAATATTTACCATCAAGTGAATATATCGTGTTATTAATTAAATGTTTTCCTCACTTATTTCCATCAGAGAATAAACATAAATTGATGCATATAAATCTTCAAACTATTCGAAATTAAAGCTGAACTGGCGACTCCAATATTGTTTTAACTATGAAATCTTTAGATTGACTAAATTGTAAACATGAATGCATTTTATGTTCGTCAGTTATGAATGTGTGTGTATAATTAACGTCTTGCCGACAACGTTGTAGACATTGATTTAACGATGTCTTCAATAAGTAACTCACTATGTGCTGTAAGTTAGATATTACGCAGTAAATGGTCATTACTTTTGTATAAATTTAAGATCCATATTTTACATAATGACTTTGAATCAGCTGCGATTTGCACAGACGGACAGTGCGATCACTATATGCCCACCTTCGGGGACATACAAATAAAATAATGTTAATGCTCTATACAGAACAAATTAACTATTTAAAATGCAACATTATATGAACATTAAAGCATTCATTTCATTGTGTTGCCAGTTAAGCGCCAGTGTAATCAATTAAATATCTTATCACTGGATGATTCGGTGCATTTGGAGTTTAATTGTCAAAACACGACAATCGTTTTAAATGCATCTTTAAAATCGTGCTTATAATGAATAAACACCAAGGTATTTCAAATCTAAAACAATAACAATCAATCCTTGTAATACGTGCGTATACATCGTATAATATGTTCAGTTTAAATACATTCCTCCTATGATAAATATGTTAAACTCGTCAAAGAAGTTTTACAATGTTTTGCACTATACATAACTCACACAAATATCATAAAAAGATGTATCACAACTGCTGACTAGACTGCAAAGTGCGGCAGTCGGTATAAACAATGCTCATACATATGGTGCAGCACTTTGTAAAGTNGCATTTTATGTTCGTCAGTTATGAATGTGTGTGTATAATTAACGTCTTGCCGACAACGTTGTAGACATTGATTTAACGATGTCTTCAATAAGTAACTCACTATGTGCTGTAAGTTAGATATTACGCAGTAAATGGTCATTACTTTTGTATAAATTTAAGATCCATATTTTACATAATGACTTTGAATCAGCTGCGATTTGCACAGACGGACAGTGCGATCACTATATGCCCACCTTCGGGGACATACAAATAAAATAATGTTAATGCTCTATACAGAACAAATTAACTATTTAAAATGCAACATTATATGAACATTAAAGCATTCATTTCATTGTGTTGCCAGTTAAGCGCCAGTGTAATCAATTAAATATCTTATCACTGGATGATTCGGTGCATTTGGAGTTTAATTGTCAAAACACGACAATCGTTTTAAATGCATCTTTAAAATCGTGCTTATAATGAATAAACACCAAGGTATTTCAAATCTAAAACAATAACAATCAATCCTTGTAATACGTGCGTATACATCGTATAATATGTTCAGTTTAAATACATTCCTCCTATGATAAATATGTTAAACTCGTCAAAGAAGTTTTACAATGTTTTGCACTATACATAACTCACACAAATATCATAAAAAGATGTATCACAACTGCTGACTAGACTGCAAAGTGCGGCAGTCGGTATAAACAATGCTCATACATATGGTGCAGCACTTTGTAAAGTTAAGTTTGTAGATGTATAAATTTAAGTATTTACGATACTTGGCAGATTTATGTGACGTTAACATATATATTAGGGTCAATATAATTATGCAATAATTATTCAAAACAAATGATAAACACTACGCCATTCAATTATTTTATTCAAAAATTCACTACTTTATTCAAAGTTGTGATGTATTATTTGGCCGTTGCTGTTTGCTTTCCCTTTTCGCGTTGCATTAAGATATCATCACAAGGACTGTGTCGATTAAACTACACATCTGTACGCTTTGATTAAAAGTAAGTTATACTTGTTTGTTGTTTTGTTTTTTAAATAAAAATGTACTTTTTCATGTGTCGGTCTTGTCGCATGACTTATTTAGGTGGAAAAAAAAGACGCCATTCAATTTATGAAGGTTTTATTTTTGGAATATTATTCGGTTTTAGTTGTTGGTGTTTGCTCTATTATTGATTTAGTTTGAAGAACGGTTTCACTTGATTTTTGTGTTTGTAATTCTGTATTTGGTTTAAGGTTTACTCTAACAACGAAATATTTCTCATTTGTTATCACAACAATAAATGATTGCATGATCCTTCTTGTAGCACGCACTAGGTTATACGTAATATGTGCTGTTTTTGTATTTCAGATTTTTAAACGATCATCTGAAAACCTCATGTTTGTATGCGATGAATATATAAAATAGTGGAAAACGTAAATAACACTTTTAAACAATATTATCGCCAAAAATATGTTTAGCGTAAACACTATACATTTTGTCATTGCTTTATTGTCAGGCAAAATATAACACGAAGAACACCTACGTTTGTGGGTGCTATATGTTATATTATTACGAAGCACAGTAAGGTCGTCAATACCTTTCTGTTTGCTGTTGTAAGAAATGCGTGGCAATGCGATTTGATTGCCAAGTGTTCATAACAACGATAAGGAGAAAATTATGCGGTACATATTATAACTATCAAAGCATTACAGAGTGTATTTTGCAAACCTATTGTGTCTAGCACACGATAGTTTGAACATTATAACATAAGGGCAAGGCAGGCTTTTTGATTTGGATGTATCGTGTCGTTTGTATTGTCTTTTTTGGAGTATTCATGTTATATAGCGAAACATGACATAAACAATATAAGACACACGCTCATAAACCAAGTGTGAACACTCTTGTCAACATTGAAGTTGTATTTTTTATACTAACCAAGGAGGTATTAAAATTGTGTTCACGGATTAAGCTAATTATGTTTAGTATTTTCTTAAAAAGATCGCGTCGTGTTCAAATGATGCAAAATAAACAATGGATTAATAATATTGTTATTCAAGTAACTAGTCTGAAAAGGTTACAATAGGTTCGACACGCTTTAGGACCGACTCAAATAATATATATTGGCTTGTGTGAAATGATCCGGGTAATTGTATACGTTAGCGCTCACTTACCCTTCAATGGAGTGAATGAGTTTAATACAGTATTATGATGTTTCTTGAAATTAATAATTTTATTTCTTTCCAATAATATGTCCAATGAACGTTACGTGAAACACTCCATTATTACTATTGAGAGTATATAATGCTTAACATGTGGGTGTATTGTTCAATTTAAAAATGTGTATATGAATATATGCAATTGTATTCAGTAACGTAGACACATATATCTTATAAATGTGTACATTTTTAGTTATGTTGTATTCATATATATAATATTTCACGATTATTTACAACGTCAAAGTAGTTTAATGTAAGTCATGGATTCATGTTTTAAATATTGCTATGACGATATGTGTCAATGATGTGTACACATATTTGTAACTTGGAATGCACAGCTGCTAGAAGCACAGTGACATCTTTTGTATATGTCCGGTACGTATATACTTGCGGATAAACTTATATGAATTAATTGCTGTGTATTTAATACCATTTCCTGCCAGATGGTTACACACGTATTGTATTAAGTTTTAACATATCGGTTTTACAAAGATATGTGCTTCAAGCACAAACAAGTGCATTTATAATGCAGACAGTATGTTTGCAGTGTTTAGTTCACAATTATAGTGTTTCATAAATTCTGTACTTCTTTAGTTCAACTGTGAATCCAATACTGTACAACGTGATGTCAAGAAAGTTCAGGAGAGCTTTGAAGCGAACACTCTGCAGATATTGTGTTAACACAAATAATTTTCCATCATTGTATATGCTAAAGCCAAAGTTTATAAAGAACGATATGAGTCAATCACCTTCTCATAAAAGCGGTAATCCAAATATGCCTGAAAAAAGGTGCTTCAAATAGTGACGTATTACCACCATGAGAAAAGAAAATTATCTAAATGTAATCATTCCGCAGAGAAATGTTCAACTAAAGAGACATTGGTTAACAAGACAAGTGAAAGCACATCAGGAAAGGCACACGCACATTCTGACGGTGACTTGCACGCGTTGTGTCGCCACAAGAGGTGCTCAGGTTGACGTCATAGCGCGGTCAGTCGTCGTAGAAACGGGTTGGTCTACTCATTCCATGATATCGACGATTTACAAAGAGAACATACATTATTCGATTACCAAACACATGCTCAATTCGGACTGCTTAGAGCCGACTCACTCGCTCATTCATCGTAGTGAACCGTTTATGAATACCCCATACTTTATGGAATATAAGTGTACACATTATACATTACAATGTTGTATAATCATTTTATGAAGAGGTATTTGAGCATATTGCGGAACACTCCTTATTGAATACTATTGATGAATACTGATTTGTGTGGAATCTGTTGGACAATAATAAGAATACCGATGTATATGTTTTTCGTAAGACGTATTAAAACACGATTACTTACAATATCAAAGCAAATACATATGACTCCAAAATAAACCATCTTACAATATACGTTTCTTACAATCGGTGTTAATACGTATACTATACACACAAAGAATTGAACGGAAACACATAACACCACTATATGCATGTCTAAGAACAATACGATAAAACTGTTATAATTACGTCATTTTTATCAATACAAGGCTTGTATTGGAGCGCATATAAAAACTAAGTTGCATGTAATGCTCATTGAAAAGCAAGTGTTCATTTATAATGGAATAAATGTATTTTCTCGAAAAAAGATCTCTGCGATTCCCGTCGCGGCAGGAAGAAAACATAATTGATCAAATATTTTTTCAAAAAACGTATACACTCTAGAATTTAGCGTTAAAGCATCGTTATTGACATCTTTATATCACGTGAAGAAACAATAAATCTTGTGAGTTTCGCATGTATCACAATAAATAAAACAGAAAGAACATTAGATCATTTCTCAATCAGGAAAATAGTAAGTGTTAAAACGGTTTACCTTCCCAAACTTCAAGTTATGAAGAGCAATAGTCGGACGTCGTATTACATCTGGTAACAAATAAGTGTATATGTACGGGGTACGTTTTTTTAGGTGTTGTGCATCCTTTCCTCATGCATTGGTAATGAACTAAATAAAGTGTTTGGTTTAAAACAAGGTAACGAATTCTAGCAATTGTTGCATGTCATATACTGAGGATGTGACGAAGATCATCACCGTAAACCCTTCAGTGTGAAGTGAGAGCATATTACACAGAGCATCACTTTACGGGCATCCGTGTGGCATGTACCGTTTATATGAAAGTCCCATTCCACGAATAATTGAAAAAAAAAACAGCATAAATCGATTCTGGATTGACATCGTATCGACTAAGCTGCTAAAAGGGCGCATTAAAAAATATATACTTATACATACTATTATTTGCATAGTTTTCATGCACAAACATTAACTATAATACTGTTAAAAAACATGTACAAGTTAAACATGATTAAATTAAATTATTATATTACAGCTAATATTTTAAAAAAAATATCAACTTATGAGACCAGTGATGATTATTATTGATTTATTTATATTAAAATAAAAATATAACTTATATAAAGAAGTGATACTTGAGAATCTGCAGCAGCATTGCATTTCTATCATACACACCTTCGTAGTCCTTTATTTATGGCAAGGAACCAATTGCCAAAACCGTACAGTACGGCACAAAACGAAACAACATATACTCATAGTAGAATAAAGATGGGGTCACCACCTTGGAACGGTCAATGCTAAGCACTGGGGATTAAAACCGGTTATAGAGCGCTCAACCTCACACTTGGACCAGCAATAATCATGATACATATAAGTGTAAAAAAGTATTAACCTCATAGCATTGCAACTCAAATTAAACAGTAATAAAAGGGAATTAAAACGCATTCAATTTAATTACTATTCAATTACTCAATGGAAGGAAGGAGACCAGAGCCAAAGAGTTACAAATTTTTTAGGCACGATGAAATGAAATTAATAACACGCATCAACTGCAACCCTTCTTTCTACACAAAGATTAAAGAATATAGCATCATATAGTTAATATTTCAGATCATCATCGCGCACCTACACGAAGAAGCAGCAATTGGGTGTAAAAGATCCAAATTACCTACTTGTTTCTGTGACAGTAAAATACTAAAATGCAAATGAAAATGATTGTTATACCTAATTTTGTTCATGTTATAACTCTTCTTCTCCGCACACATGTATGTAACTATATGTATACAGTTTGTCATTTATGTGTATATATTGTCCTTATGAAACACATTTGGCGTATTGAATCTGAATAACATGTTTGTCCGTCTGTATGGACACGCGATGGCGTGTTATGCCTCGAGTTAAGGCACTAATGTATATTATAAGTATACAATTTGCTCGAAATAGGCGCTCTCGAACGTAAAGATGATAAAACGCATTTAGTATACAAGATATAGATGAGTTGAGTTGTCATAACAGTCGCTTTCGTTTAGAAAAAAACGATGCAATTTCACATGCATCAACTAACTACCGATATACATGAACGGCTTATTAACACACAGGTCAACAACCCTACCTAATTTCCAGGAAGATTTCATTTGATGTGAACCAAATAAGATCAGAAATGTCGTGGGTACCTCCAATGCGCTTGCTAAAAAGCGTTGCTCTAATTGTATTGACTGCTAATGTAATGTATTGCAAAGGCCTGTACGTACTTGTCAACCATGTCAACATATTAATATGACGTTTTGCTAATTTTGTTCATTTTATAAATAATTGAAAGCCATAAGCGTTGTTCTACAATATCAATATTAATAACCGATTGCACTGTTTCACAGCATCAATAACAAATACAGAGGATTGTATTCGATAACAAAGAAAATGTATCTAAGTTATATCGGGATTTCTTAACATATTGAATGATACGTTACAAATAAGAAAATACCAAAAGTCATCAAACACATAACACTTTACAATCACGTAGCGAACAATGTGCGGTGACTAAAATAACAATATAATTCGTAGTTTGTTCATATATTAGTTTTCTTAAAATAAATGTGAGTGCAAAAATGTATCAGTTGAAACATATTGTTATGAACTGATTCTAAAATTTCTGAAAGGCATCTGGTGACACGTATGTTTGATATTATACTGCCGTATGGCCTAACTTAATAATAGTGTCGTGTTCTGCGAAAACTTGGCAAAATGCTTGTGCGTAAATTGTCATCCCAGATTAGCCTGTGCAGTCCGCACAGGCTAATCCGGGACGACACTTTCCGCCTAAATTAGATTTTTGCTAAGAAGAAACATCATTTTTACGAAAAATTCCATAAAAGCGGAAATTGTCGTCCCTGATTAGCCTGTGCGGACTGCACAGGCTAATCTGGGATGACAATTTACGCAAAATAAATTGCCCAGTTTTCTCAGAACACAACACATATACTTTAAAATATAATTTGCATGAGACACTAGTTTGCTAACGTTCAATTACGTTCATTGTAACTATAAATGTCAGTGAACAGTAATACTATACAATTTAATGTAATAAGAGCATGTGCTCGTTGATATGAATTACAAGCAGTGTGTTTGGAAGGCTATTTATATATCATATGTCCATGTATAAACATTGCGTCACCTACATTGAATATGATGTGTGACATCTAGCCATATCCTATATTAAGCATGTGACATATATTTAAATCAATTATTCATATCATTTACATACAAACACCAGATCGCATTAGGATGGTCGGTAGTCGAGTGGTAAAACACTGGTCTACCATTCCAGCGGTCGTGGGTTCAATCCCTGGCCGGGGCACTGGAAATTTCAGAAATGCTTCAAGTGTTTCCCACCCAACTAGAGATGTACTGGTATGAAACCCAGGTAATTCTCGCGTGTATCGGTGCTATACACTGAGCACGTAAAAGAACCAATGGATCTATTCGCAAAGAGCTAGGGTATCGCACCCGGATTCCTTGTATCTCAAACACTGTCTCTTATACCCGCTGTCTCTTCAGCAAAACCAAAGGACCCCATTAGAAATAAGTGCTTGCACTTTAATGGGTTATCCTTGACTGCAAGGTCAAAATAAATACAATACAATCAGAATAAACTGAAAAAAAGGCGAGTATCATCACTGACAACGACTATTTCATAGTATCCTAAGACAATAATCACCAAATTAGATCGCGCTAAATAAGTAAGATACAATATAAATCCATCGTGTTATTGGTCGTAAAACATCATTATAGCTCCTAATTAAACGTATGCGTTTCAAATTCTAATTAATGCAAATCCAACTGGTTTTTAAATTGTTGCTCATTTAAGACATGTTATTAAAGCGGTTTTCAGAGAAAAAATGAATTTAATATGTCATCAGTTTATGAGACATTGTTAGCGTGTACAGTTCTGTTGTGATGAAATGACAAGTATAAGGACACTCAGTGTTAATGCCTCAATTATTCGAGTGCGTGTAGGTACGACGCTTATGATATTTTGACATATAATTTTGTGATCAACGCTACATTAATTCATTACATCAAATAAGTAGTTGCACGTGCACGATTACCAAGGGCTTAACAGTCGTTCGTTCGTTTGGATGAACACATCTTTTAAACAATCACAGGTCTCGTCGCAATGCAACTGTTTACGGCGTCCGGCAAGTGCCACAATGATCGTTGAGAAGGAAAACACGTCTTGAATGGGATTCGCCCAACAAGGGGTTCGGTTTTGGTATACGTTTTTCATATTTTGATATACTAGCATTGATGGATTTGAATCATTCACACATGTTGGGGGACTTGGTTCAGTGCAATCTTTCCAGTTATACTTTGAATAGAGTTCCGATACTAACGACCAAAGCACACTAAAATTATGTGTGTAGTATTCAATTCATTCATCAAGTCTTGTCATTCATGTTTTCTGTGTGCATAGGTACATTTGATATGAAGTGGATCGTATGTTTTAGTTATAACATATTTGTGTTAAGAACACAAATGCCGCCTTTGAGTCGAGTTGTTTCCACATGGTGAGCATTTAAACACATTCCTACAAATCTAAAAGAATGATAACCGCATACACATATAACAAACACGTTTATTCGATGTCATTATAAATATAACACACTCTCGAAATGTATTTTGATGCTGAACTGAAAGAGGCAAGTACAGTTTAGTTAATAAACGGAGTGAATATTTTTTTTTCAAACCACCATTCGCATATTAAAATGTGCACGGTTATGTTGTTTTTTCTTCAAAATGGAGTCATCCAAACACGTTTAGAAAACTCTTTTTTTAACAAATGATAGTCATGATCAGCATTAATTATAATTCTCGTTCAATTTGCAGGTACACTATCATACAAATGAAATGCCAGTCAATATGATAGTGTGTTGTTCATATGGAATTGTTTTTTTGCAAACTATTTTAATTTTAATGTTTTGAATACGTATGCAAATGTATTGTAAAACCATATGATTTTGCAATCTATTAGTTTGTTAGGGTCAATATCTTCTTTTAATTAGGGGTGGTTCTCATATTGTAGATATACTAAGAACATGTATTTAGAATGTCGATAGTTTTTAAAATCCCGAATTAAATGCATTTATTAACCGCGCTAGAACATTTATAACATTATTTAGTATCACAGTCTATGAAACAAGATTGCCCCTGGTGTCGTGTTGTTTGTGGTTCTCTTCAAAATAAATAGGTATAGCGGTTTCTTCATCGAAATTAAATTGTCGATGTACTGGCGAGGTATATGATTTAAAGTTCCTCTATATGGATAACATTCTAGGGCATATATATAAAGGGTTTACTGTCTGACCCATATGAGTAAATTAACATACTTACGCAGTCTGCGTTTGAATGGTGACATGGATTAAATTGTATGAACCAACACCTGTCCACGTGTACTTCTTGTCAACGTCGAGTTATTCTCTACATTAATTAAAACATTAATTTGAGTTTGTATCTGTAATGTCGATGATTTCTTTTTTTTTTTGCAAGGAATCTTACTTAATTACTTTGATTCTTTGCTGCAAGGCTTACACTTTTAAATGCATTTAATAACACATTTTTACTTAAATAAGAGACGTGTGGCTGCTAACAAGAGTTTCTCTCCAAGCGATACCTCTGGAAGTCATTTGTTCATATCACCGTTATTGCCTCACTTGGTTGTGTCAGTATGCTATAACTCTATATATTCCACGAATGCTGTTGTTCTTTATTTCCATTCAGCAGCGCCTTTTCACACTAAGTTCTTATTGTTTCGCTTTATTTTCATTTTGCTTGGGTATGTATGTATACACATGCTTCAATTTGTTCAACCTGCTGTAAGTATATTATGTTAGAGTGACATTTAATATGAGCCGCGTCATAAAATGGGACTCAAGTCATAAGCGGCATGAGTTACTCGTAACAGGTCCTTGCATTCGCGCGTTCTGTTCAGTAATTACCCAGTCACGTAATACAAACGAGGAAAATAGGAGTATGTGCATTATGTTTTGTTTTATTCAAATGCCGAATAGTTCTGAGAAAAAAATTCAATATCAGGAGCTAACAAGTTAAACATTTCAGTTTAAATACAGTTAATGAATGGCCTGCATTAAGTGGCAACACATACATGTGTCACATCTTCTTAGCTCTGTAACAAATACAACTTTAGGCGACGTTTTGGATGGGATATTTTGTTCCATCTTAATAAAAAGCATTATTATTCTATCAAAGAAATATTGGTATCTAAATGCGATATACAGAGCGTTGGAGTACTCAGAAAGAGGTATACATCAAGGCTTACTATTACTTTCTTTGTGATATATCTTTCAGCTATGAACACCACGTCTTAACATTTGTGTATTATTGTAAACTAATAGGTTCATATGCATCCGTACATTATTGCATCAATCAGATGACATATTTTTATTTCAACTGTAATGTTAGCAATTAACGAAAGTTACAAGATACGCTACTTCGTATTTATTTATGAAGTATGGCCATCATCTAACGTTAATAACTATACAACGGACACGTTGAGTGAAATACGTTAATTAATTATAATACAATATTTGTATATCGTTGAACAGGTTAAACGTTATGAAACTGTCATTAAACAAATGCGTTTACTGTGCTACACTATGTCCCACAGAAACCATACATGGGATTCAAGGACATATCAACGTTGATTGCCATATGTTTATACACTGAGACACGTTAATCAGCAAGTGGCACAAGCAAACATAATACAATACAGATACAAAACAACTACCTTATCATAATCCACAACCATACAAATCATTACCTGCATCCTGCGTATCATTTATAGCATTATCATCAGTGTCATAACATATTTTAATGCATTTGCCAAGTGTTTTACTTGTTAATCTTCCTGCAAAGTAGCCACGCCAAGGACGGTCTAAGGAATAAGTAAAATTAAACATCGTCTAAAAGAGTAAAGTCATTTGAAACATATAACTGCTGTAATATGTGTAGACACGTTGTTAAGACTGATAATGGTGTAATTAACTTTAATGGCGATTTACAATTTTGTGCGGTGCTAAGATGTCTGTATATTGCAGCCATTTGAACTAATATCCAAATGCATCAAATCACGTTGCCACAAATGTGCTATATAATTTAGACGGACGTCGGGTTACAGTTCTCGTAGATTGATTGACGTTAACTTATATCGCGTAGTGCATCTAACTGACGTAATATTGCGTAAAAAGCTATCTGACTTAAACTACGTTCACTTAAAGTATATCAAATATGCCCTGAAATGGGGAGACCAAAGATAGCCGTATACTTTCTTTATCTTCTTTGAGACCATGCTACACCGAGACTCAAATATATATAGACCATGGCCTGCGGGCTATCATTAGCCAGACATGTTTTAATGTAATGCTTTCCATTTGATAAACTAATTTCATATTCATTTCACAACTAATTCACACTACGCATAGGAACATGATATTAACAGAACAACGAGGTTTAACTTACCGAATATGTTGATTTTAATGTGACAATTAATGGTTGATATGTATATTTGTTCGAAGATGTAGTGTTTTTGTGTTGTAATTCGTTCTCCGAACGTATATTACACTAACGCTTTATCATAATTTTGATAACATGTTGTATCAGTAAGACCGACCTCATTACATTTTTCACAAAGTGCAACACGAATGTATAATGAAAAATACTGCTAAACATCTAAATTGTCGAACTCCATAAAACAATCATTTCGTGGTATATCTTCGGATCGTAAACATATTGATTCTCAATATACCGACAAACGGCTTTATAAACCAAGAGCTCCGGGCAGTAGTTGCATAATGACTTTCCGAAAAGTTTATATGAAATAAGTTCTAGTGTATTTTACCCCAACCTCTCATTCTCAAAGGGCAAATGTCAGTTACTGGTATATGTACGCGCAATAAGTATTTTTTTAAAGATGAACTGTCGAAAGCGACGTAAAAAACAAACCCAGAAAAATTAGCACTTAACCACCTTCAAATATAAACAAAGTGAAACCTAAGATGCGGGTTATATTAATCCTCACTACAAGAATTTATTTTAGGCAATACCAATTACCATACATGTAGACAAAGGACAAAAACAAAAAGATAAACATGAGGTTACCGCATCGGAATTGTCTATGAAAAACACAGCATTGGGGACTGTCCGGATTTAACTTGAAACAAATACACTTATCTTGAGTTTATTGGTGTATTACATACGAACTAAAATACGCGACCTTAAGGTGAAGTGCAGTAATAAGTCAAGACAAATACAATTAATTTTAGAGTTCAATATATATTTGTTTACTTTAGAGATCAGTATCCCGAGTTTCGACCAATTACTGCGTACAACTTAATTCGTCTGAATAAATTTGCTAATCAAATGATTACATGATACCGTGTTGAACCGAATATATTGTCATGTTATTGCAAACGAGGTTTGTTGCATAATAGGCATGTTTCTCTGTACACTTAAGCCATTTTGGCAAGAATATGATTGCTTTGTAGATCCCATTCGTTTAAAGGGAATTCGTATAGATTTCCTCACATCTTTGTCGATGTATATTGCGAAAAGTCATATTGGACGACTTAACAGGTGACAAATAGAAAGATACAGACATCGTCTATGCGTATTAGATGACTATAAAAACTAATCATATTTAACAATGTAAGCAATCACATAGTCCAGCTATGAGTTGCCAACATTTAACGATTCAACGAATGCCTAGTAAACCTTTATGTAAATTAACATTCCATAAATACGTTCACAACACTTGAACGTTTTAAAGGATTCAAAATAAAATAATATTGGCTTACATTATTGATTTATACAAGAATAATGACATATTTCTTACCAGCCGACCTAAAATGTGCCCAGAGGTTTTTAATTTCAAACCATGTACCAAATAAACAATCCTTGTAAATAATCCAATAAGTATTTGAGTACTATTTCAAGAATATCCACTTTTAGACGCATTAACGTCATTCATTTTAATGTAATAACCCGTATAAATCCTTAACATAATGAGCTTGTCACAGTCCCTGCATGCTAGCGTCGTTATATATATGTACATGTTAACCTATCCTCTTTTGAATTGTACATTATTTAGACACTGTTATTACACCACGGAATAATTAGATTAGTTTCATATTCTCTTAAATGATGATATACCATCCGATGATATTACACGAGTTGGTCTGAACATTCAATACCGTTAAAAATGCATTAAATCATATCCTCTGTAACTATGGGCATGTACAGTCTACCTTGAAAGAGACGTATCACGCGAGGAAACAAAATGTTAATGAAATATTTAATAATAACGTTACACGAACAGCTAAGGTTAATTGGACGGTATACAGACTTTATAATGTAAACGTGCCTAAAATATATGGTGTGTATTAACAGTGCCTAATCGATGATTAGATTATACCAGCGTATGGAACTAAACTTAATTCAGCATCATGTTGACAATCGCATACTGGTTGTTTTCTTCGCAAAACGTCGATATCATGTTCCAATAATCTAGTGCACATAATGCGCGATGACCTGATGACGTGGTGACAATAGTTAAACAATTTAATATATAATACAACCAAAACAAAATGGTATATGGATCAATTAAATCCCCTTTACATAGCATATGTTCAGTCAATTGTTTTATTAAAAAAAACTTAGCATCTGAGGCTTTTATGAGAATTACGTTTCAAACAGTCAACATAGTTATATGTTTATATAAAATTTGTAATCATTTGCACTTTTAACAAACACAATTCATGTTTGAAAACACGAGTCTTTAATATCAACACTTAATGAAATTCTGAGTGTAGTGAGCAGTGTTTATTGCTTGTGGAAGAGTGAGCATGTAGTTCAAACTGGATGTATTGTAGTTATCAGACCACATCTGAAGTGAGTTAGATATTGCACATTGCAATGCATATATTTGGAAGACATTTACAAGTGGCTTTAATTAATTGTTGAATGATGTAGTTGTCAACACAAAGTTATTTTGGTAATTACAATTTTGAAACTTGATTGAAATTATTTTATAACTGTATATTCTGAGTTAAAAGCATCGTGGATTTCTATAGAACAAGATCAAATAAAAATGTAAATCAACAAAATCAAGTCCGCCCCATGATATGGATTTAAGTAATGTTGAAAATGAGGAGGAGGTACATCCTGATGATTCTATGGAGATTTTAGAATCGGATGCACAGGAAGTTGATGATGATACAAGGATAGAAAGTCCTGATATTACCAGAGCAGGGAGAAAAGTTAGGTCGAGGAAAATATTTTCTCCCTAGTTCTAGAAACGTTAGTCTTAATGAAATATTTTTCCCTATTGCCAGAAAAATAAGGCTAAAGAAAATAACTTTCCTTAGTTCGACAATGCTTTGGATTGTTGAAATTCATTGCCTAGTTCAAAAGACACTCAAGGTAAATTTTACCTAAGATGAGAACAGAGCCATCCCCTCCCCTCTTAATAATAAATTGTTGTCAGTAATAAGAACGTGTTATTCATTTTATTAGGACGTGTCAAATAGGATTAGATCATTTTATTAATTTAAGTATTTAACATATTTATAAAGCAGTGATTTTATTTAACTTGTGTGTATATGGAACAACAGAGAGTCTAAATAAAAATGTGTCTTGTATGAAGGTGTTTTGTTTGTAATCAGTATTGAGGGAAAACGAAAGGAATCCTGTTACAATACCATAAACAACACATACAATTATTCATAAAGTTGCACATATGATCATTATCATGTTCAACTTTCAATCGTTTATAAAACATACTTTCATATTTCCCTTATGAACAGACTACCGGTCGTGTTTTGCAACTACGCATTGTATAAGTTGTCAATGGACCGCTATTGATAGTTAAGTTTTCAAATAACGAAACAGTTATACCAGCTGCAAAATCATGGCACGTATTCACAACCAGTTCCTGGATCAAGTTATACTTACAAAACACATTATGTTTTTAATTTGAGTGCGTTGATATGCTTCTTATCTATGTGTTTAAATTATAGCATGACCAACCTTCGTAAGAAGAATGATGTCATTATTGTCTGTAAAATGCACATGTTTGTAGAAATATTTTCAACAGACTTATGCATTTACAGTATTCCATAAATAAATTGAGCTTAACTTGTTTATAAACAAAACATAACCTAAATATTCATGTTTTTTTTTAAATACGTACAATAACAATAGATCGCATAGCCCTAGGAACTGGTTAAAACTTGCAATAACATCATGCAAATCTAAATTGTTGAATTTACAATATGAAGAACGTCAAATCTGTTTAATAAGTTATGCTTGATTGGCAAAGGTGCTATCTGACCTTGCTGATTTAGACTGGTTTAATTGACTTAATTTTTGTTGTACTGCTTGATCGAATACAATTCGGAATTAACAGTTGTTAATGAACACAAAGGAATAACAAAGGTCGTTTAAAGAATCTGCAGCTGTAACGTTGTTCATTGCAAATATGTCCTTCGGTGTTGTCCGTTTTAGTTGTTATAGTCATTTATCAGTAACGCTGTGTTAATTTGATAAATATACCTTTAATAAGAATTAAACATTATAGTATGTACATTGTCTAGGCAATTAGTTATCCATTAGTTATAAACTACATCTGTTAATGTAGAAACATCGCTTCTGTCGTCATGATATCGTGTGTATTTTTCAAGTTGTCCTGTACCACGTTTTGTGCGTACTTCGTACATTGCGTCATTTATCAGTATGTAATGCTAATTGTATCAAGTACTTCTGTGCTCAAATTATTTTATCATGTCAACATATCTATTCAACAGTTCAATAGTTGCAATAGTCTAGTGACTAGGTAACTGTGTCAATATGTGCTGTTGTATCAAGTAAATCTGTATCCGCCACCCTTTTTCATTTACAAACATATGATCGTTTTGTATTTCTATTATTATGTTGTTTACGTTTTTGTATGTGTGCAAGTTCATTTAATCGTTCGTAAACACACGAAAGAAATATAATACAAAAATAAAAGTAACACTTGTTAGTAGTAGTTATAATTTCAAATTCAACAACGTATATTCTTAATAAAGCACGAACTAGTTTTTTTTTTCGAAATTGATTGTATTTATCTATTTATCTAGGCCCTTTAAGACGTATTAAAGAAGTATCGTTTAACAAATTATAAACTATTCGTTCTAACATTGAAATATTTTAATATATAAAAACACATTTTATCCATTAGAGTTTAAGTAAGGGGTAGTAGTCTATATGTGTATGTGTTTCAAACTTAATAATTGCGTTTTTTCCTTTGATTCAATTTTCATTAATACATTGAACTTGTTCTTTGTCAATATGTCTTTCATCCAGGGAATATACGATCATATAAAGTGGTGCTCTAGTCAATAATCGTAAAATGTTATGTGTAAAATTGTTTCAGTTTCAAATGATTCGTCATGTGTAAGATTATCAGAGCAATGGTAGTTTGTGTTATTCAAATCGTGTAGTATAATTAACACTTTCGAATACAAAAAAGTATAACTCCAAAACATTTCATCCTTTAATTACAATTAAATATTATTCGATATGTGGTTTGGTAAGTGTCTCGCACAATTTCAACAGGCCTTGTTTGAGCGAGTACATATCGTCATATTATGCATGAACAATGACTTGAATTTGTTAAATAGAGAGGCAGACAGTAGAACTGTGAGTCTACCTGTTAGAAATACCCCATGTCAGATATGGGACACTCGGTGTGTGAATCTGACCGTTAGAAGAACCGGGTGTTCGAGATAGATATTTCCATGTTCTATAAACCGAGCGTTCACGGCTTATTTGTTATGTTTATGGCGTCTAGAAACCGTATAGTTTACGATTTTGATTTTGTTGAATCAGGGGTTTTTATATGTTCGGGTTGAAAAGTATTTTTGACATCAAGGGTATTCAACGAAAGGCGTTTAATAGCCATGTGTTACATACGTCTATACATTTTTTGAACGGTTAAATATTATCAGTAAATAAGGAACGTATTTATGGCAAAGTCGTTAAACAGTCGTCACTCAAATAGAACAGCGGTTAATGCAATAAAAGGGTGCTCAACGCATATATGTTTTTATAGATGTGCATTAACATATTTACTTGTTATAAACTCTAAAAGTTGTTATCGGGGACTCGCGGGCGCGGGAAGACCAATACATTTGTTAGGCGGTTTTAAAAGTACAGTAGTAAAATATGAAAATAAATAAAATGTACATGACGCCTCGCTTTACGCATATAACGATCGATAACGGAACTTAAATGTTGTTAAATGATGGAGTCCCACTTGGTGCGTGTACCAAGCATACACATACAATGATGACATATTGCTTATAACTAAAAACCATCGGCATAAGTGTTCTTTAAAGATCCTCTTTAAGTATCCTCTTAAAGTATATTTACAGCATGTAGGAACTCACGATCTGCCTTATGCCGGGAACCAATAATGCCAGTGCATATAACTTAAAAAAAAAGTTAAATATCATTAAAGGTTGTTATAAATGCAAACATAGACACATTTAATATGTGTTTGTTAGAGGTGCGCTGTGTATAGCTGATTTCAATTTTGCAGGCAGACGCGTCCAATTCAACTTAACATAAAGGTAAAGATGACGTTATCTAAAAAACGTACAATCAATTTGCCTTAGGCATTTAGTCAATATAATATAATGTTGGCCTTTGACGCGACGAAGTTTTAAAACAAATGTTAAAAGAGCACAAACCTAACCATTCATATATTTACTTATGCATTTACACATGCTTGTATTCTTTATCACAATTTATACATGTGTTTGTAAGATTACACTTTACACAATGGATACATGTATCATATGATCCTGTTCCTATGACGGCTGTGCGTTCCAATGATTTACATTTAGCTTTATGTTAGTCATCAAGTACCTTTAGACGCGTTTTTGAATTAATAATAATATAATGCATTGCTGGATAATGTATAGTACTGCATATCATACACAAATAGACAACAATCACATGCAGTGAACACGACACCCAATTTGTTATATGCATGAACAATTGGACATTTTCGTCGACTATTAAATAATATAAACTTGTGTTAAGAACTGCCCTTTAACGAGAAATTGATTGACACGTGGCGATCGAATAATGGTTATTACAAATGTTGTCTAGTTCTAAAGTTTTGTCAATCATTAGCTATGTATCATTATGGTGGTTTAACGCAGGTTTATTGATTTTACTCGTTTTGAATGTGTTATTCTAATCTAAAGTGGTACTTTAGACGGTTTTCAAGTGTTCTTCAAACCCTTTTTCCCCCATTCTCTTTATTATCAGCCTCATCACGAAAGTCGTTTTATCTGTATAGTTATGGCAGATAACAGAATCGTTAAAAGCGTATGTCCGATTAATTTCAGAAGTACGCATGCAACTGGGCCGACAGTGAACAGAACAAAAAAAATAGTTTATTTGCGACCGAGGCATATGCAGCTCTTCGTCAAAAACTATAAATCAATCATAAATACACATATAAACACATGCATCAAATTATCAACAAATATTTATGCATTTAAAAAAATATATACTTTGTTTGAGAATGCAATTAGTAAAAAAAAAGCTCTTTATTGTTTAACAAAGTTAAGTAAATGATTAAAATCCGTTATTGATTGAGAAAAATAAAATAAAAACATTATGCAGTTAGAAGTTATCTACAAAATATTAATTCTGTGGAAAAAACTATTCTACTATACGACTATACATTTTCGGCTCAAAGTTTAAATGCTTTAATACAGAAACTAGCAAGGCCTTTTCAATATAGATGTTCTAGTCTCATTCAATAATTGTAAAAATAAAAACATAATGATGAAAGAGTATGGTGTGTCCTAAATCCAATTTGATGTGACATATAAATCATGCTCAAATAATCCCCAGTGTCACACTCGTGTGTCTGGTTTTATTTATGTTTCAGAAACATAGGTAAATCACTGTTATGCACCGTTTGCGGCTATCACAATTGAATGTTAGGTTCGTGTTGGCAAGTTTGATGTACAATGCAGTGGAACAAAACTCGTGTCAAACGCCAGAAAGTATATACAAAATATTAATAACTTTAGTGAATCATGTGTTTTTGTTTTTAACACTTGTTTAAGTTTTTCACATTAGTGTTTGTCTTTGTGATTGGCAGGATTGACAGATTGGTTAATGTTTGACATGTACACTGTCTGCGAAGAAGACAGAAAGGCCGGGATAACAGGTTATTTGTCTTAAATGAAAACAAGTATATGAGTTAAATAACAATTGTATATTCACACTGACACTTGGCATATTATTTATTACAGAAATAAGTTCTGTTCTACACTCTTTTTACAATGGGCAATTATATAGTACGTGCTTTTTATCTTCTACAACATTCTGGCAATAAAAACAACATCTATTTTCTAGTGCTAAATTCTCATATGTTCCGTCTCAACTCGTAATGGTGAAACAACGCATCTAAATTTTGTAAAAGCTGAACGGTAATTAAAAAATATATTGGTTTTTAAATAATTCTCTCTACAAGTTGTGTCAGTTCTCAGCTTGTTACCACCATTTGCTCTGAGAGAGATTTTTCTCCATCTAACAATGCTTTCCATTTCAACTGTTCAACATCAAACAATTTAGCTTCAATGTAGTTAAATTCAGGTTTAGAGTTACCACTAGCATGATTCAACAATTCAATACAATTATTATTTTGAAGACATTTTTTGAATCTAAAATAAATATTTCTAACATAAGCACTTGTTGACCACAAAAATACCACTTTATTCTTTCTTGTGTTTGGCATATTCATCACTTTAAAATACTGCATAAAAAACTGCACCCCAGAGCCTAACATCGAGTGGTTTTCAACCCATCTCCCCAATAAAAGCTGCATTTGGAGTTTATTTCCCTACCCCAAGATAGCACCGCATGGCTCGGTTGTGAACTGCATTTATACACGAGAAAGACCTGTCCGCTCACAAGGGAGCGCTGTAGTTAATGATTGGCCATACCATACTATCATACAGCTTTGTGAAAGTTGAGTAATGGAAATCACCAAATGCTCTGCTCTTTGAAATAATCAGACCAAGAGCCCTCGATGCTAACAAAGCAACAGTCTAAGCTGTCTCATGAAAGTCAAGAAATTCATTTAACACAACATCCAAGTACTTATAGCTATGTACATATGCTCAAACATCTGTTCCAGTCTACAAACATGATCTGACATAGGTGTCCCATTAGTACGAAAATTAATAATATTTGACTTATCACAGTTTACTGTCATTTTATTTTCGAGTAAACCAGACTAAAAGCTGATTCAACATGAACTTCAAATCCATGACATTTTCTGCTAATAGTACAACATCATCGGCATATAATACAATATTTATTCTTGTATCTCCTATCTTGATTCCTTTATCTAAACTATTTATTGTAGAAGCCAAATCATTAATATACAAATAAAACATCATTGGAGAGAGGGGGCAACCCTATTGACATATTTAAAGACCTTGCGTGCAGATGTTTTTCAATTGTTAAAGATATAATTATATGTATACACTTCAACAATGTATCATTTGGAATATCTAAAAAAGTTTTAACCCAAACAGGTATAGTGGAGTAAAACGTTTGAATTTCACAAGGAATCGATCCATGAATCTTCGAGAGAAAAAGAAACGGGCTCCATTATTTTGGTCGTTACGCTTTATTGGAACTGCTTTTGCCATTTTTTTTTTTGCAAATAAACGAAATGTGATCAATTATTATTTTCCAAGTGATCGATGAAAAACTTTACAACCGTTTTATCTTTTTTTGCGATTGATTTTTATCAATACGCGAAATTAAGTTCTTTACAAGTTATAATAAATGTTAGTTGTGTTATTTTGTTCGTTTGTTTATATACAGTATACATTAATAATTTTAAAACTATCATTGTTTGTCTATCGATGGAAAAATCGAAATAACATTGAACTTGAACATTAGTATCGTATATTCGTATATATTTACTAAGAAAAGTTATTTTATTTAATGCTTTCCGATGGTTTATAGAGAAATATCAGTGAATTAAAACTGATTATTTCACTGTTTCAAACAATGAAAATTATCATTGCAAATTATCGATAATTTTCACTGTTTACTGAGAAATGACGTCATTATTTTGACGAAATGACGTCATTATCCCAACGACATTCTTTAGTTAAACTCTTTTACAATGTATATAAACTGTGAAAAAAGCATGAAATAAAAAAAAATTGGATTCGGTGGATTATCGATTTAATTCATTCGTGATCATAGAAAATATATATATTTTCACTCGTGGCTGCGCCACTCGTGAAAATATTAATTTCTATGATCACTCGTGAATTAAAATCGATAATCAACCGAATCCAACAAATATCTTCTATGTAATAGGAACAATGTAGTTATTCACACTTTACAAAGTAAACGAGAATATTTTCAAGTACTGGGTTTAAATGTATAAATTTCCATACCAAAGAACTGCAAAACATTTCATGTTCATTGATATTAATTTTGTTTCCTATGTATACATGTGTTTATTCAAAAGCGAATACAAAGTTGCAAGGTATGTTTATTTTTTTTAATAGATGCTTAATTTACTTGGAAAACGTGTTAAGGAAGATTTTCACACTTAGTGTACGGCAACATATTAAGTGTTTGCATCACTATGTATATATCAAATTGCTTAAAGAAAACTGAATTGTATGTTTTCCTAATATAACTTCGAACATAAACTGTCGCACATATATGTTAATAAGTCCGACATAACTTCAACTTTGTATTTATGAACATTATTGAACATTTGAATAGCAAAACCTGTGGCGCCAAAAATCCACACATGTACAAGCCTAAAAATTGTTTGCACACTCGATGTCTCTCATTTCGTTTGAACAGCTTTTGGACTTTTGGATTAACAACAAAAACGTGTATTTAGCTTGCGCTCCTCGCCCTTGTCTTCTCTGTATACCCATACCTAATATGCACAGAATGCAGCAAAGGTACATGCATTTACATTCACAGCGCTCGTTTGATTTACCATCGTATATCTAAATCGTACATCCCTCAAATATATTAGAATACATGAAAGGCAAATACTCAATTGCGTTTACAATACAAGCCATTAAATACGGCATTAAACATGAAATAATAATTGAAACTGTGATCACCGCCTTCCATATCTGAATATTCGGGCATAATAAAACTGTATTTTTTGCTTAAAACAACTATTTATTACTCTCAACCACCTTTGGCAAATGATTCAAAGACACGTGTTACTTTATCACATTTATGATATTTTAAAAACAGTGCTAGTCGACGGAATGAAGAAAAACATATCAGTTATGTTTTAGTAAGTCATTGACATTTTGCTGCATCTTGGTCCGCATTAAATGTATTTGAATAGTTCAAGAACGCCGGACCATACTCATGTATATTACACAAAACACTGATTACAAACTAAATGTAGACGCTGCCATCCGTTAAATAATTATATTAAGTACGTCTGACATTCCTGATATCATAAGACTTATGGCAATCTTCATATGTTTTATAATTATTTTCGATTCAGTGTTCTGTTCATGAAACCATAATAATGCCTTCATTGGATGACAAAGGTGTAGTACAAAAACCTTAAAATAAATGTATTTGTCGTTCGTTTATATTAATAATAATATCTTAAGTACAATGTATGTAGCTCCTTACTTAAAATAACATATTTAATGAGGCATGTTTTTATTTTATTAGACGCAGACTAAACGGGAAAATATAAATGTTTAATAACGTAAAGTACACGGAAATACATTTTGCACTCGTTAATAACAAGGATCTAGCGTTTTGACAGTATTATATATTTATGTCTTGCATGCATTTTAATATACACGTACAAAAAGTGATCGCAACGAATTCATTAACTGTGTTCCGTGAATTATGAGTAGTTTATTCGCAAATAAATACATAATACACATTTGCAGTTTCAATGTTTGTTTTGTTCGACCTGCATCCATGGTAGTGTGTGGACAGACACAAACTGATAACGATCGATTGCCCATAGGCTTTACGACCACATTAAAACACTTATATGTTCAAATAGACAAATTTGTGTTTAATATATTCCTAAAATGGAGGAAATATGGATAATACAAAATTTACTAATACACATACCGAATTAATGTAACCGAGACGTTGTTGTACGAAATAATAGCATATGTTATTGTACGATTATCAGTTGCAGAACAATTAAATATCAAATAATATATGTATGATGATGTATGCATTGTTCTGAAATTCTTATTTTATTTCTTCAATCATTACTTTACAGTTCCATTTTTTAAACATTGTATCATCAAAATGCCCACTGTGTGCATGCAACAATAAGGACTGTAGCTAATCGCAAAAAAATGTATTTATTAAATGCAGACACATACTATTTTTGAGATCTTCTGTAAGGGCACGCGTTTATCGATTGTTTTCCTGGTCAAAACTGTCATCTTCATAAAGGAGCGACAGCGTAACTGCCATTTAAAAAAGAGACATGTTTTAGGTAGTTAAACCGATCGATTGCTTTTTTTATTAATGCCTTGAGAGATTCGCTTACGTTATATACACGTACATTAAGACAATGTAATCGTGGCTCGAATTTCGTGCACAATGTTCACTGCATTAATGATACCATTGCTGAATCATTGAGAAATCGTACAACGTGTATGTATATGTTCTTGTTTAAAAGGCATGGGAGATAATATTACATTAAAAAAATAGTTACATAAACGTTTAATGCTTAAAGCAATCAGGATTGACCGTAAATAATCACCAGAGAATGAATTTATCGTGTAATTGTTAAATAGTTTTCATCACACCTGTAGTATGTTAATCTCCAATATATGTCTTACTAAAGGTAATAAAATGGCGACCCCAAGATTATTGTAACTATGAACTATTTATATTGACCATTTTGTTCACATTAATGCGTGTTCTTGCTTGTAAATTATGACCGTATGCATAACTAACTTCAAGCCGGCAATATTATAGACGTTTATGAGGCGATTGCCTCAATAAATTTCACACTGTGTGCGATCATTTGAACGAAAAACATATATCAGTATTGTTGAGGAATAATGTTTGCAACAACAACTTGCGATTACTTTATGTGTTATTCTTCTTTTATGATGTTGGCAAAACAAAGCATTCCGTTGACAACGCGTATGTTAATGTAAAAAAATACCCAATACCCTTTTATGCGTTAGTGGGTGCATTTTGTATAAATATACCGTATAATAATACTTAATTAATAGATCATACAATAACTAATGTGTGTCATATAATTCTTACGGAAATTGTTTTCTTTCATTTAGATGCATGCATTATGTGTGTATACACCTTCTTGTAAGGAATTGCATCGAAACCATGAGGAGTGTCCGAGCAAGAGATTACAAGTAATTAAGACAACTTTCACATGATATACACTACATGCTATAACATAAATCAAGTACCAAATATCGAAAAAAAGCTGCGTGTATAAATTGATACTTAGGCAACATATGTGAATTAAATTGTTTGTGACAAAGCAATACTCATTATAATAAGTACGCACTTCATGGTCGTTGCTGGTCTGAATTAAAGCTCCGCATTTAACGTTATGACTTTGAAAAAACTGCGATGTTCACACCGTTTGCAGAAGAGTACACTCGTATGATAAGTTGAATTGAAATGCAGAATATTGCCATGTAAATTGAAATGAGGATAGCTGAAGTGATGATTGTAATATGAAATGTATGTATTTGTAAGACACGGTCATGGGTAGGAATTGGTAGGACAAATTTGAGTGTGTTAAAAAAAAAAAAGTGAACGACTGTATTAAATCAAAGTACTGATAGTACTGTTGTGACGATGCTTTTGAAGAGGATGGATATAAAAGCATCAATTTAAGTTTATCTACATCACCACAATTGTGTATGTGGGTACGAAAACAATTTGGGTACGAAATCATTTGGGTACGAAACCAAAAATGGGTACGAAAAAAAATGTGGGTACAAAACAAAAAATTGGGTACGAAAAAAAACGTGGGTACGAAAAAAAATGGGTACGAAAAAACAATTGAGAACGAATAATTTGGGTACGAAAAAAATGTTGGGGTACGGAGAAGCAGTACCCGTGGGGAATTCGACCTATTCAGCGAAACTGGGAGGCGGGTTACATTCTCGATCAAATCTAAAAATAACTACATTTGGGGTTTTCCCAGCGAAACAGTGTTTGAAGTGCCATCTGGCAGTTTCGTGTCTGGTTCCTGTCCCGAACCTCTAGATTAATTTTAAAGAGGACGGGAACCATGCTGCCTTTACCTTTATCAACGACAATCAGCGAGGTATGCCGATTGAGAAAATTTAGCTAACTCAATCTGACTGGCTCGGTCTTTTACATTTCGCCATTGTGAAGAATGGTTTCATGGTATGATAACTTAGACAAGCTGCTTCGTCAAAAAAAGGTTTTAATGAAAAAATAAACAAATAGCCTGTGCGAACTGCACAGGCTAATCCGACACGACTTTTGATGCCCAATTATGCCTAACCCTCATATTTAAGTAAAAAAAACAACCTGTGCAGTCTGCCTGTGCGGACTGCACAGGCTAATCCGGGACGACATTTTACGCACAATTATGCCTAACCTTCATGTTTTAGTAAAAACAAAGCCTGTGCAGTCAGTCTTGCGGACTGCATAGGCTAATCCGGGACGACATTTTACGCACAATTATGCATCATAACACTGAATAGTGCGGCGCATGTGGAGTTTATATTGGCGAAACACGACTATCGTTTAAAATGCATACCTAAGACAGTGTTGACCATGAATTAACGGTACTTTAAATGAAGCACAATAGCAATCAATTCTTAAAACATGTGTTTAGACATCGTATAAGCTGTTTCATATAAGCTGTTCAGTTCTCATATGATGAACATGTTAAACTCGTCAACGAAGATTCAACATGTTTTGCACTGTATATTAACCACAAAAATATCATACACAAGATGAAGCACAACTGCTGACGAAACTAAATAAAACAGCGCTATGTTAAGTTTAATAATGTATCTTTAGATACTTGGCAGTTTTATGTGACGTAAACGTGTTACATAATACAGTATACGAGGTGGACATTAACCACTAGTGAATATATAACAAAAGAGAATATCGTATTTATAAGGGTCAATACTATATGACATGATTATGCAAGAACAGCAAACAAACTTCGCAATTCAAAACATATATTTATGAGAGCACTATTTAGCGTTGCTGTTTTATTCGTTTTGTGTAAGATCATTATTAAGTGTTGATGTTTTATGTGGCTGTTTATGTTTGCTTTTCTTATATGCATTGCCTTTGGATATCACAAGGACTTAGTTTATTTATCTGCGCATCCCTAGGCATTGCTTGAAAGTGAGTTACATGGAATGATTCTATGTATTTCTGTATCTGGTTTACGGTTTGAGAACGTACAATACTAATATCGTATGATTTCGCGATTATTCAGAATGGTAGCAAATTGTACTGGTCACTTTTACCACGATATATTTCTCAAATTTTATTAACATAATAAATGTGTGCATGATCTTACTTTCAGCACTCAAGAGTGAGGTAGAGAGGTCGTGAATAGACAATATGAACCACTTCAATTCCAGAATTTTGTAAGAATCCATTGTGGTGTATATATGTACGCTACGTGTGCTTTGTGATATAAATATTTATAAAATGTCGTATCAGTATGTTGCTTTTTCCTGTAATATTCTCAATTAAACTTGTTTATTTGTGTGAATGAAGAGGAATAACTGAAAAGCATGTTTACAGTGGCATTTTTGACTGTGATTAATGCGACGATTTTCTTCACAGGAGTGATTGGAAATTTAAGTACGTGTATTGTGATATGGAAAAATACATACATGCATACAGTCACAAATTATCTATTCACTTTAGCTATTTCAGACGTCATGACACTGTTTTTAGGTAAGACTCTTTTTATATATGATAACGCATGTTCTACTCTTGAAATATAATTGTCCCGAGTACATATCAGTCTATGATATTTTAAAGCAAACACAAACTGCGAAAATTGTTGAATTGATCATCATAATTTATTGTTATTATTATTGTTATTATTTTTTTATTTTTTTTTGGTTTTCAATAATTTATTCTCGAAGCATCAAGTTTAACACATACGGATTAAAGAAGAGGTTTAAAAAAAACATATTTGAAAAAGAAAGAAAAACAAAGAGAAAAATGAGCACAAATATGCTAGCCCAACATTGTATTTTGTTTTATTGTGTATAAGCTTATTCTTCTTCTTCTTCTTCTTGTTCTTGTTCTTCTTCTTCTTCTTCTTCTTCTGCTTCTTCTTCTTCTTCTTGTTCTTCTTGTTCTTCTTGTTCTTCTTCTTCTTCTTCTTCTTCTTATTATTATTATTATTATTATTATTATTATTATTATTATTATTATTATAAGCATTATTATTATAAGCATTATTTTTATCAACATTATTATAATAATTGTATTATCATTATTATAAGCATTATAATTATTAACATTATTAGCATTATTTTGTAGTTTTGAATTAAATTTAATTACCCATCCCTTAAAGGGACTTGTTCACAGATTTTGGGAAGTTTTGAAGTATGTCATTAAATGCTTTAAATTGATAAATGTAAACATCGGATATAAAGAGCTCTAATTTAAAAAAAGGAAAGAAATGTAAAAACCGGGACTCGAACCACTGACCTTTGGAGTAAATAATATTGTGACAAAATATAACGATAACAACAGAACTCTCCAAAATTTCAATCCTTTCGCGTTTATAACGCTTTATAATTTTTAAAATTATTACGATGATTATTCGTAAACGAAACTGAATTTTCACTATGTGTCTCCATCATTAGTGTTATTTCTCTCACTGATGCACTTTGTTCATTTATTGTTTGAATCTGTAACAAAAAGTTGAAAAAATCTAATTTTGACAAAATGTGAACAAGTCCCTTTAATGATTTTAATATATATTGTGGTGTGAGAGAGCTTTATACCCCACTTATAACCTATATCCCGACTATTTAGCCTTCCACATATGTAGTTTTGTTATTGAGTAGTTTTTTGCGCAAGTGTTCGATATATTATGTGTAAAGGGTTTACACTGTTTGAGGGGTTTGTAGTCTTATAATGTATGGGTGTATAGTCTGATATAAATCGTAATATAACTTGCATATTTATGACGGATTGCTGGATCATGCATCGTCAGATAACACGCAATATGCAGTTACGTAACATTGGCTGAGTTCCATCAAAGATACACAATTAAAAACCTATGTGGAAAGGGGAAAACGTAACATAATTCTTTCGATCAGAACTGTATTTGAACCGATTCTAAGGCTAGCGTTCTACCATCATATCAATTTTTCTACATTTTTTATATAATTTATGTTTAGAAAGTGTTCAACCTCCTTCCCGTGTGGCCTTCATAAAAGCAATTGTCACTACATTACAAGTATAGTTTATTTATGATATTGTTACTAACGAAATTAACTATTATGTTTATGTAATCATGTATTTTGTTAATTGTAGCATTGCCACCGGAAGTGTACTCAATCTGGGAAGCGTATCCTTTGCGATTAGGGCAGTCGTTTTGTATACTTAAATCGTTTGTAATGGAGATGACATCGTATTTGTCTGTGTTGACAATAATCGGATTTACTATAGAACGCTATGTTTCTATTTGCCACCCAATGAAATTTCAACACTGCTGTCATACAAACCGAGCCAAGAAGTGTATTGTCGTACTGTGTTTAGTTGCCATGCTTAGTGCCTTACCATATCCGGTGCATACACGAACATTTTACTACCTGTCGGACCCTCACAGTGGCCAGCATATACCTGACTCTCTGGTCTGCAACATCCCTCAGAAGTGGACAGGACGGATGATAACTGTGTTTCAGCTATCGACCTTCGTTTATTTTGTGCTACCCATGGCTACAATAAGTTTAATGTACCTTCTTATTAGAATTAAACTGCATAGAACAGAACTACGAACAAACTACGATAATCGGTATGGAAAGGCGACGGCTACGAAAGCACGCACGGCAATACTAAAAATGATAGGTAATACTTATTACATAGTGTACTATGTTATTGTTTTCATTATATAGTAGATTAAATTTAAAAAACATCTGACATACGATGAGATAAATTTGAACTTGGCATATTCAATTGTGGTGTTGGCGCCTTGTTAACTCGGTATGAATAATTGAATATATAATAGTGGTATCTACTTGGCTGTATTTTGTTGACTTTAGAACGGATGGGGCTTCATTTATTTTGTTGTTTTAATATCGAATAATATTTGATGTATGACACAATTGATTTGAAAGGAGTTAGCATGTTAGTTTGAAGAGATTTTTTATTTCGTAATTGCATGAGAGGGTGAAGTTAATATTAAACACATAATTACATTTTTAGTAATATCCTACGTACGGATATATTTTTAGATGGTCAACATTGAATTTGTATCTTTTAAAATGATCAATGAGGTATTACCATTGTGTTGACGGATTTAGATAAGTATGTTTAGTATTTTCTCGAAGAGATCACGTTTTGTTGACATGATGTACAATGTACAATGTAGTCATTATATTGTTATTTAATTCAATGCACTCTCTATGTTGTCGCAATGTATGTAGTGTGAACAGGTTACAGTTACGTTCGACATGCTTGAAGACTGCCTAAAACGCATTGAATCGGGTTGTGTTAAATGTACCGGGTTATTATATATCTTATTACTTATTTTCCCCTTTAAGGCCTAGATGGTTTTTATATCAATTTAAGATGTTTCTGGAAGTTTATTATTTGTATATTTGATAATCAGTATGTATTTAAATAAATATTCTTCATATATTTTGGTTGAAACTGTCGTTCAGTTTCATTGATAAGGAGACCGCAAATTCTATTATATTACACCCTATTCTGAAAAGATTTTCATTACGTTGAATGTAGTTCAATATTTCAAAAACAGTTAACCGAAACACGGAAACACTACCATTTCGTATGAAAGGTGATCAATTGTAGATACTTATTTATGAAGGATTATTAAAAATAACGTGATATAATAAAGCAATTAAATACTTAAATTCTTTCACATAAGATTGCCAACCAACACTACGGGAAACACTGAACCGGAGCTCTTAATAGTAACTTTTGCTTTATATGCTCCCTATGAGTTTATGTATGCATATATTTGCATTTGTATTAAATAATGTAAGTAATATACGTTTGTCACGAGTATTGATAACGTCATGGTATCCTTGCCAGGGATGCATTTGTTTTGTTTTAATGTATGCTACGACTAAGTTGTCAATGATGTTGACACATTCTTGTGTTACAGTTGTTGTCGTGGTTGCGTTTTTCATCTGCTGGGCTCCGTTCCATGCTCAAAGACTCATGACATTGTACGTTACACATTGGAATGCACAGCTGTTAGAAGTACATGGACATCTATTTTATGTGTCTGGTACTTAAATACTTGTTGATGAACTGACATGATTTAGTTGTTTTGTGTTTAATACACTCCCCAACAATTCGTTAAACGCGAATTGTATTGCGTTCCAACATTAAAGTATAAAGCAAATACACGTTTTGGTTGTATACGCTGCACTTGTGTGTATCTGACAAAAATGTATGTATCGTGTGCACAGTAATGTTGACCTTTTTTG